>JACXGI010010099.1:0-28521 GCA_016801175.1 Esox masquinongy
TGAGTGAGTGAGTGAGTGAGTGAGTGAGTGAGTGAGTGAGTGAGTGAGTGAGTGAGTGAGTGAGTGAGTGAGTGAGTGAGTGAGTGAGTGAGTGAGTGAGTGAGTGAGTGAGTGAGTGAGTGAGTGAGTGAGTGAGTGAGTGAGTGAGTGAGTGAGTGAGTGAGTGAGTGAGTGAGTGAGTGAGTGAGTGAGTGAGTGACTGAGTGAGTGAGTGAATGAGTAATTATTCTGTATAGACGAAAACGTCGCTGGCTAAAACCATTAGTATCTACAGAATGGTAAGCCTGAAATAAAACAGTTTACGGTTATATTGCGACTGTTTCTGGCATGGAAAAGTTAATCTTCAGTCTCGCTAACAATTGCTCAATTCTTATGGTTATTGCTAGGAAGTTAGTAGATACTAGTAAGCCTATTACTGGCTAATAAGCTGTTGAAACGGCCAGTGGCAAAAGCAATACAGTTCATAGACGCTATGGCTGAGGAAAACTGAATAAGAAACATTAATCAGTTTAACACAATCCTCAGTGGAGTCTAGTGACTGAAGCGTGTAATGCCGTGGCGTTGTGGTTAAAGTCATTGCCTCTCATGTGGAAGATCTAAGTTCGAATCTATTGAGAGCAATGACATTTATTAATTATTTCTGGTAGATTCCGCGATTCTCTCATCTTTTCACTTGATGAAAAGTTAGTTATCGTCACCTATATATATATATATATATATATATATATATATATATATATATATTTATTACAGTGATTAAAGCGAAAGGTAAGCCAGCTGAAAAATGTGTCTGAAAGGTCCCGGTAAACATGACCAAATTAAAGCCCAACTTTCTGCCTCTGTGGACATTCCAGACGATGCTGCGAGCGTGCACTTAATCTTCATTAATATGAATAACACCTGTGGTGGAAATTCACTGAGAGAGAACTATTACAGGCAGGCAAGCCAGAGACCTGGTCTCATTACACAATATAGTTTATTACACTTGCATGCGAAGAGATGGATTTCAGTTCCAAACCAATACAAACTCAGAGGCGCAGCCCAGCAACTTCCTACTATATGAATAAACATGTACACCCGCCAAAAGCTGGTTCAAACAGGTTCTCTGCACACCAGTCACACAGCAGGCCTGTCACCCCAGCCCATGGTCAGAATATGTACAGACAGTGAGAGGTTACAATGACATTTGCAGACATTATGTTGATTCTCTACTCCCTTATCTGTCTCGACTCGTCTGCAGATTGCACTTCACACCCTCAGTAGTTTTCCACTCTGCCAGGTGTTCATCATAAACCCAGCAAGCAACCTTTTACATCGCTTTATTCAAGACAATCCACAGAAACACATCAACCTAGTAAATTTCTATAACACACCTCAATGTCAAAAAACTGCAACAGCATCGAATCCTCATGCAGAGCAAAATGTGGCACAATGATAAGTAGCCTTTCCCCCAGATCAGTGCTGTAATGGCCAGCACTGCACGTCAATAGTTAACCAGCTATGAAAAAAGACAAATTAATATACTGAACTAGTGTTTGAAGATTTGCACAAACTACTTTCACGTAGCTACATTCAGGCTCTGCTGACTAGCGGATCCTTTTTACTGAGTTTTACTGAGAGAGCAACACCTTTAACAAATTGTGTCAATCTGGCTAATAATGGCTAAAACTGATTGAAATTTTTAAAACTGTCAGGGAAGGACTTGTGGCTGTAACATGTTTTGCATGCTTGTCATGGCTCTCTACAAACATAATCCATTTCTGCCCGAATCCTATTTTTTGGGAAACTGAATAAGAGACATTGCTATAGGTTCTATGGTAGACGTGACGGCATCGGTGTGGGTAAATTTGATGTCAACAGAATTTGCATAACATGCAAATCATAAAATGATTTGCATTGGCCTCCAGGACCCTAAACACAGGCACCATGTCTGTTCTCTGTGTTACACCTGCTTTAAAAGCCCTAACAGCTTGAACAGCCTTAGGCTGCCGGTAAGGGAGTTCCCAAGGCATGGTTAACGGGGGGAAATGGAAACCGGGAGGTGTGGTCTCGGTTCTCTGAACATTTTGGCGTGACCCGACCATAAGGGGAGTGGAGGTTCATAGGGGGAGAATAAATCTCATAGGTAGGCAGGTCCAATACCATTGGATCATTTTAAAGTCAATTATTTGAGGGACAGGAAGCCAATGGAGGACAGCATGGTGGGGGGGTGGGGGGTGTCAGTTTGCTTCAGGATCCTTGCAACACTGTTTTGTTTTGAGTTGTAATTTATGAATCCAGCTTGCTGGCAGGCCCCCAAGTATCGCATTCCCATAATCAATTCTGGAAAAAACTAATGAATGGATAAGCTGTTCCGCAACAAAAAGGGTGACTGATGGTCTTAGGCGAGAGATATATTTAAGGTGAAAAAAATATGTTTTACAGACATGACTAATGTGGGCATTAGAAAAGAGTGTAGAGTAGGTGGTCTATCAGTAGGTGGTCTGCTCTGGGGTGTCTATCAGTAGGTGGTCTACTGTGGGGTGTCTATCAGTAGGAGGTCTGCTCTGGGGTGTCTATCAGTAGGTGGTCTGCTGTGGGGTGTCTACCAGTAGGAGGTCTGCTCTGGGGTGTCTATCAGTAGGTGGTCTGCTGTGGGGTGTCTATCAGCAGGAGGTCTGCTCTGGGGTGTCTATCAGCATTGACACTGCTTTGCTGCTTGTGAATCAGAGGGAGTTGTTCTGCATCCAACATGTTACCTCATCCTGACGGTTGGACAGGACTGACGGAGCAGATGTCATGTCAGCTTTGGTTTTAACATACACTTGTGTGTTATCTGCGTATCAGTGGAATTGGACAATGTGCAGTCTGAAGATCTGTCCGAGTGGAAGCATGTAGAGGAGAAAGCGCGCAAAAATCACAACGCAGATTTACCATGATCAGAAGTAGCCACTGTTGTGCAATCTCAAAAAACCTAGTTAGCTAGCAAGCTTCTGAGAGTCACTAAAAACTAGTACCATCCTAGTTTTGAAAAGACTTTTGTGAGTGGGAACAACTTTGACAAGTAGGGCTCACGTCATGCTGTAGTCTTCACAAATTAGTCAACCTGGCTTTCCTGCAATGTTGTGGTGAATAGGAACATTGTTTAGGAAAGTGTGTTGAACAATGAAAACTATATCTTCCCGCCACTGATCGTGCAATCAGCCACAATAATTGAATGGCTAGAAAACATGGCTCCATTCATTTTTGTCTTAGACAGCAAGCCCAATAAACCAATGATGCATCTTCTCTAGAGATAATTTAGTATACAGTATAATAGAATGGAAAGTGCAAACTTCATAGGGAGAATTCTGGAACACATGGTTATTGATTCATAATACCTTTTTATAAAAGTGTTTTAAATTCCTCACACCACTGTACAGTTGGTAGTGTCTGCAGTGTCATTGTATGTGATGCTTTTATGTGTCTTTCGAGGGAAAAGTTGAAATTCTTGTGGGGGGAGACCAATTTATCTGCTTCTAACCCTGGGGGAGACATGTCCCCCATCCCCTCCGTCGCCCTGCTCCGGTGCCCTTGACACATTCAGGAAACTGAAAACTGTAATGTCATGTTGTCCATATAAACCCTCTCTAAAATGTCCCCCCTTTCTACATCCCTTTCCAAAATCCTTTCAAGTTCTTTCCCTGCCCCCTCTTTCTACGTCCATCTTCAGTCTCTGCCTTACTCTCTGTGTTAGGCTTTAATAAACAGACAGGCAAGATGCTGACAGAAAGCTTGTAATTATGACTGATTGACTGAGAAATTGAGGTGGAGGGAGGTGTGGATGGAAAGAAGGGACGAGAAGGGAGTAAAAGAGAATGAGTAAGTGAGAGTGAGAGAAAGAGGGTGAAAGAGAAGGAGGACCATCATTTCTTCATAAAGTAAGGCTGAATCCATATCTACCACATCTCAGAGTAAGAGCGCTAATTCAGGATCAGTTTTGCCTATTTAATTAAAATGAATAATATTATACGGACAGATCCTAAATCAGCCGTTAAAGTAGAATATTTTTTAAATATTCTAACATCAAAATAGTATGAATATGCAGATAATGCAGTGGTGTTCAACTGTTCTGACTGTATCACAGCCACATGAAAAACTTAGGGATGTCAGTGTAAAGTGTTAACTAAGAGCGCCCCCTTCTGTTGGTTTTGCTCCAGTGCACCGAAAATAAAACAAACAACTACAAAAATACACTTCAGTATTGGAGAATTGGGGACAGGTGCAAAATAACACAAGACAGTCCGGGGATGCGTTCGTGTGTAGATGGGATTTTGAGCGATGGCAGCTAGTAGGCTGTTGATGAGGACCCACGTGGCTGCAAGACGAGAGAGGAAGGCGTGGCCATGGGCAGAACCGCGGTAATCTGTGGCCTTGTAAATGTTGCAAGAGATCACTGTTGCAGGGTTTTTCCTGCATATAGGGTAAGACGGGGTAACTAGCCCCCCCCAAAGAACATTGTCTACTTGCGGACACAAAAATTTTAATTTTGGGGGAAAAAAGCTATGTGGATGATGATTAAGCTTAGGAGAATAACCTATAAGAGAACCAGATGGATGCAGTTTATACTTTTTTAGATATTTGATGAAATGTTGTTTTTATAAAATTGATTTATTTTCTTTGTACTGGGGTAACTGCCCCCCGCCCCCATGGGAGAACTGCCCCCCAGGAATGATGTCTAACTGCAGACACAAAAATGAAAATGTTGGGGAAGAAATTATATGTGGATGATGATTAGGCTTCGGGGAAATAAACTATAAGGGAACCAAATTGATGCAATTTATACTTTTTTAGATATTTGATAAAATTATGTTACAAGAAAAAAAAATTGTTCTGGGGTTTCAGCTGGGCTAGTTACCCCAATATTAATCTGTTTTATGCATACATTTGTTTTAAATTAATACAAATCACAGTTAGCAAGCACAAACTGAGCTTGTGATTGTACAAATGGCATGCATAAATAAAGGGGGTAATAAGCTGCTGGGGGTCAGCTACCCCTTATAGAAGGGGGACAAGTTACCCCCAACACACTCATCCAACATATTACTATTTAAAAAATATTCAAGATTTTCTCTTTAAACAAGTGGATTATTTGTCTGAAGGCTTTACTACTTGTAGAAAAAAACAGAAAAGGAACCAGGCAAGCCCAGTTCAGCCGGTCCACAATTAAAAGTGATAAATATTGTTGCCCTCACTGGATTCGAACCCGGGTCTCCCACAGTACAATATGTTTACCCAGTGTCGGTATAGCAACTCGAAATTAGATCATTTTGTCAAGCATTATCATCATGCCAAGTTTGAATATTTCGCTAGACACCATTAAGCATTGTGTTAAAATAACTAACGTTTCTTATTAAGTTTACCTCCACTACAAATAGCATCTATGAAATGTATGGCTTTTGCCACTGGCCGTTTTAACAGCTTATTAGCCAGTAATAGACTAGTATCTAACTTACTACTTGGAATAGTCATAAGATTTGAGCAATTTCTAGCGAGACTGAATATGAACTTAACACGTGCCAAAGCTATTTCATGGCACAAAAACATTAGTTTTTCTTTCAATCGTGAATGACTGATACAATAACTGACTATTTTGTCAAGTGAAAAGACGAGAGAATCGTGGAAACCCCTACTCTTCTACTGCCCAAGTGGTTTTTATCTAACCTATATTACCCCAAAAATCATGCAGGGATGCGTACTTCAAAAATTCACCAGACAAAATCGCAATATAACCGTGAACAGTTTTATTTTAGGCTTACAGTAACGTAGCTACTGAAGGTTGTAGCCATCAAAGTTTTTGTCTATCCTGACCCAAAAAGCATGCATGGATGCGTACTTTGAAAATCCACTAGAAATAGTTGCAATTTAACATTGAACAGTTTTATTTTAGGCTTACTATAACACACTTACTGAAGGTTGTATCCAGCGAAGTTCTTCTCTATCCGGAACAAATCCTAATGCATAATTTGCTTTGACTGTAATGAGATTCAAACGCAGGACCTATTGCTTGCAGGTCCGCGTCTTTAACCTCTACGCTATTTAACAATGGGTGGCCAGTCCGTCAGTCACTCACTCACTCAGTAAGAGACATTCGCTCTTCTTGGCCGGCTCCGCTTACGATGTCGGGCAACAATGTATAGATCTAACCTAATTGAAACATATCTGGAAATCATTAAACATTTCAAAAAATTTTATCAACTTACATCAGAATCATTTTGTGGAAATATGTCCAAAAGTTGTGATGACAGTGAATATTTTTAGTTAAGCAAGATCAGTGGCAGCCAGGGAAAGTGTTGGGCAAAAAATGTGGTCACACCTTGTGAGATTTTTGTATATTACATGGATTACAAGATACCCCAGGGGGCATGTTAGCCCATCTTACCCTAACACTCAAAGGCCTTCCCAAAATCTTATGTCGGCATGGTAAAAAAGGATTTCGCACTCATACATAAAATACCCATGAAATACTGCAGCCAACATGACAGTAGGAGGAAATTATTTTTATATTTGCAGTGTTACCAGATGGGGAGGTTTCCCAGCAAATTGGAATATTTTTAATGGGCTTGGGTGGGTTGATCCACAGATTACAGGGTTGTAAAGAAAAAATAATGTTTTGAGTGTGGGAGATTTGCAGTTTGCAGACAATAAAATCTGGCAACCTTGCATACAGGATCACACCTAAACTACATCCAATCCGCATAAATTTTTTGTAACGTTTCAGATGACATTACATCTGAAACATTAAAATTAATTTGTTGAATTACAGATTTAAAAAAAAAGTGTGTGAGACAGACTAAGATGACTGGTAAAAAGGCACAGATTAGGGTATGTACAGTCCCCAAAAACATTATACAGTATATGCAATACACAATGTAAAAATATACAATTAACATATTTAAGTCACTAATAATACAAAATACAGCTCTGGAAAAAATTAAGAGACCACTGCAAAATTATCAGTTTCTCTGGTTTTACTATTCATAGGTATGTGTTTGAGTAAAATGAACAATTTTGTTTTATTCTATAAACTACTGACAACATTACTCCCAAATTCCAAATAAAAATATTGTCGTTTAGAGTACTTATTTGTAGAAAATAACAACTAGTTAAAATAACCAAAAAAAGATGCATTGTTTTCAGACCTCAAATAATTCAAAGAAAACAAATTCATATTTAACAACAAAATAATAATGTTTTAACTTAGGAAGAGTTTAGAAATCAATATTTTGTGGAATAACCCTGATTTTTAATCACAGCTTCATGCGTCTTGGCATGCTCTCCACCAGTCTGTCACATTGCTATTGGGTGACTTTATGCCACTCCTGGCACAAAAATTCAAGTAGCTCAGCTTTGTTTGATGGCTTGTGACCATCCATCTTCCCCCTGATCAAATTCCAGAGGTTTTCGATGGGGTTCAGGTCTGGAGACTGGGCTGGCCATGACAGGGTCTTGATCTGGTGGTCCTCCATTCACACCTTGATTGACCTGGCTGTGTGGCATGGAGCATTGTCCAGCTGGAAAAACCAATTTTCAGAGTTGGGGAAGAGCAGAAGGAAGCATTGTCAGAGCAGAAGGAAGCAGGTGTTCTTCCAGGATAACCTTGTACTTGGCTTGATTCATGTGTCCTTCACAAAGACAAATCTGCCCGATTCCAGCCTTGCTGAAGCATCCCCAGATCATCACCGATCCTCCACCAAATTTCACAGTGCGTGCGAGACACTGTGGCTTGTAGGCCTCTCCAGGTCTCTGTCTAACCATTAGACAACGATGTGTTGGGCAAAGCTGAAAATTTGACTTGTCAGAGAAGATGACCTTACTCCATTCCTCTATGGTCCAATCCTTATGGTCTTTTGCAAACTTCAGCCTGGCTCTTCTTTGCTTCTCATTGATGAAGGGCTTTTTTCTAGCTTTGCACGACTTCAGCCCTGCACCTAGGAGCCTGTTTCGAACCGTCCGCGCCGTGTACTTCACTCCAGCTGCTGTTTGCAATTCTTTTTGTAGGTCACTTAATGTCATCCTATGGTTGTTGAGTGACATTCGAATGAATTGACGGTCATCTTGGTCAGTGGACAGTCGTTTTCGCCCTCTGCCAGTCTGTAGCTTTGTTGTCCCCAATGTCTGTTGATTGACCTTGTTCTTATGAACAGCTGTCTTTGAAATTTTCAGGGTGGAAGCAATCTGACTCTCATTGTATCTCTCTGCCAGTAAAGCCAGAATTTAACCCTTCTTTTCCTCACTCAAAGCTTTTCTTTTCAACTCTTTTATCATGATGAATAGTTATTTTTTATTCAAATGACCTTTGAGGTGCTACTTGCACTGTTTTTGCCATCCAGCTGGACCTACTGCAAGAGGATAGTGATGACCACAGCAGTGGTTTTTATACTTTTCCTCGTTAAATTAGATTTGGTTCAGGTAATCACCTAATCAGTACCTCATTAAGTAAAATGAGGTGTGCCTGTGTTGGAATTTAACAGACACTGGAATGGAATGGCTGCCATACAGGTAGAGACATGACATTATGACCACCTACCTAATATTGTGTAGGCCCCCGTTTTGCCGCCAAAACAGCCCTGACCCATCGAGGCATGGGCTCCACTAGACCTCTGAAGGTGTGCTGTGGTATCTGGCACCAAGACGTTAGCAGCAGATCCTTTAAGTCCTGTAAGTTGCGAGGTGGGGCCTCCATGGATCGGACCTGTTTGTCCAGCACATCCCACAGATGCTCGATTGGATTGAGATCTGGGGAATTTGGAGGCCAAGTCAACATCTTGAACTCGTTGTTGTGTTCCTCAAACCATTCCTGGACCATTTTTGCTTTGCGGCAGGGTGCATTATCCTGCTGAAAGAGGCCAACGCTATCAGGGAACACTGTTGCCATGAAAGGGTGCACATGGTCTGCAACAATGCTCAGGTACTGTAGGTGGTACGTGTCAAAGTAACATCCACATGAATGGCAGGACCCAAGGTTTCCCAGCAGAACATTGCCCAAAGCATCACACTGCCTCCGCCGACTTGCTTCCTTCCCATAGTGCATCCTGGTGCCATGTGTTCTCCAGGTAAGCGACACACAAGCACCTGGCCATCCACGTGATGTAAAAGGAAACGTGATTCATCAGACCAGGCCACCTTCTTCCATTGCTCCGTGGTCCAGTTCTGTTGCAGCTACGCAGCCCCATTCGCAACAAACTGAGATGCACTATGTGTTCTGAAAACTTTCTATCAGTACCAGCATTAACTTTTTCAGCAATTTGAGCTACAGTAGCTCGTTTGTTGGATCTGGCCACACGGGCCAGCATTCGCTCCCCATGTTCATCAATAAGCCTTGGCCACCCATGACCCCGTTGCCGGTTCACAGCTTTTCCTTCCTTGGACCACTTTTGATAGGTACTGACCATTGCAGACCGGAAACACCCGACAAGTGGTATTCACTTAACCTGTCTGTGGTCATAATGTTATGGCTGATTGGTGTATAAGACTGGCAGCAGAGCACACATTTTCAGATCCAGAACACATTAACCCTAACCTAACAGGTATGTTCCGGTGTTGTTTTTTATTGAGTAATTCCTTCTCTGTTTAAATGTAAATATACAGTATTTTACAGCTTTCTAGCAGGTGTAAAATACAACATCCAGTGCGGTCCTGAATGTTGTATTATTATTTACATTATTTGGGCAGGGTTAAATTGATGATATTTTTACATCATTAAACTAACAAAGGCTTGTTTGCAAAGACCTTATCAATCAGATTTGATCACGCACTGCTGTTTGTTTAAAGTTCTCAGAGCTCAGTGAAAGTCTACCTGGTTATGTCAGAAGAAAGTATCATCAGAAGTGTCCAGAAGAAACTGTCTGACCATGAGATTCAGTCTTCTTGCCCACCTGAGCTAACTGTGGGTATTATGAAGAAGATCACTGAACATCTCAAGTCAGCCTTCTCGGAAACCATCAGCAGAACTATTTCAGGGCAGTCCTCCCCTGTGGCCTCTGCTAAACAGACAACTAAACAGATGGTCAACATGTTCCAGAGGTTTTTTGATGATTACACCAATCCAGAGGACCAATTAGATATTAAGCCATGCATTATAACTGCAACAGAAAAGGTGATGAATATTTTTTAAGGCCTGTTGGATGAATACAGAAATGAAGATCTGCAATGAGCTATGTTTTTTCGAGACCTAGCTTTTGAAATTAATGTGTTGGCATCTACCAGTGAATTGTCAGTGGAGCGCTTGGGTGCTGAAGGGTCTCTTATTCCGTCATCCATAATTCAGAAGGTATCAAGTGAAGAGTTCCAGAAGAAGGTAACAGACAAGGTCAGAAAATACTGATCAAATCAGTGAAAAGCTTCTTGAAATCTAGCCTTTCAAATACTCTCCACCAAACAGACAATCAAACATCTCCAGCAACTTCAACCATTTCCTAAGGACATACAGCTGCAGCTGCTTTTGAAATGGTTAGATCAATTTCCAATGACATGAATAGGCTTTTTTCAACCCTAAAGTATTTTACTACTCTATGGCAGGAAAACTCTATGCCTGAAGAAAATAATGGGAATCCAGTTGAAGAGTCTGGAGCCAAACCCATTGGCTCCCAGTCTGGTGTGGAACTGTCTGATAAAAAGATTAGGGCATCACTATATTCCAAAATCTAAAGACAAAGATGTGGAGTTACTTCACAATGGAAAGACAAACCAAAAAAACAGTAACTCAAGCTGAACAAATCCATATTCTCGTTTCCATTCATGAACTTTCCAAATGTAACCAAACCGTGTCAGTAGGAGAGCTTTCACATATAGAGCATATGATTAGAATTATGCTGGAGGACATTCGGAATGTCTGCTGTGAATTTGGAGAGAAACTGATTTCTCAAGAACCACAGTGTACACGTTCCTCTTTGTCAACATCGTCCAAATAACATTGATGTCAACATCTTCCAAATCAACTTCATTGGTCAGATACTCACAGCGGGAATTTTCTCTCCCTGGCACTCCCACCCTTTCTGATATACCAGAGATTATGACTCCACCCATTGTGAAATGTTGGGTAATCACTATGAGTGAACCTACTAAAGCTGTTGACATTGGAATGTGATGCCAAGAAATCCATGTCTGCTTTAGCAGATAGCAACATGAATGAGATTTATCCAGAGGAAAAAGGACAGGTAACTTCTCACTGTGAACTGACTGCTGCAACAGCTAGAATCGAGGATTTAATTTTTCAGGGGAACATTGATGCTCTCTCATGTGATCTTACTCACCATGTAAACTCCATAATTTCTGACAGCAACTTGTCTCCACTTGTTCTGACTGTGGTGTTATAAGTACATTAGGTGAAGAACTCCATTACCCAGCATGCCACAGTAGTTAGGAGCATGCGTGGAAGCCAGAGGAGGGCAGTTGTAGAATGTAGCCATGCGGGTAGCACTGAACTGTTGTTATGTGCAAGTTGTCAAGTAAATATGAAAACTCAGCAATCACGACTCTTCTGCTTATTATAAGATAAAGCAAAACAACACATGGTGTCAGAAGTGGCCGTGAGCGGATACGGAAGGAAACTTGCCAGGGGAGAGCCGCGAAAAAGAAAAGACAATTCTCCGGTCGCGTGAGTGTAACGTGCTAACAACGCAACATGCTAAAAGAGTTTGCTACGGCGTGTGATGGCAACAAGTGGCAATGGAAGTGAAGCGGGGAATGAGGGACAGGTCGAACAAGTAGAAGAGGATTTTGTGCCCGAAATGGAGGACAACCAGCAACAGGAGAGGGCTGGGGAAGTCCTGGTACCCCGACGTGCAGTAATGGAGAGGCTAAGTCCACCCACTTCCATGCAACTGACTGGTAATCTTGCTGATAATTGGAAGTGTTTTAAGTAAAGATTTAATATATATTTAGCAGCAAGTGGAGCAGGGGGTGATGATGAAAAACTGAAAGCTCACATCCTTTTGCATGTTATGGGAGAAGATGCCTTGGACATATATAATAGCTTTCAGCTGGATGAAGCTAATCTGACTTTAGCAGAGCTAATGACAAAGTTTGAAGAGTACTTTGTGCCTAGTCAGAACGTGACCTTTGAGAGGTACAAGTTTTTCACCCATGACCAAAAGCAAGGAATACCTTTCGATCAGTATCTAGCAGAGCTAAGCACACTGAGCAAAACATGTGAATTCGGCACCCTGAGAGATTCACTAGTGAGAGACAGGATCGTTTGTGGCACAGTGGACAATGCACTCAGAGAAAGACTGCTCAGAGAGACTGGACTTACACTAGACATGTGTGTCACTATGTGCAGAGCAGCAGAAACCACTCGAGCACAAGCAAAAGAGCTTCGGAGAGGTGAAACAACAGTGCATGCGATACATAAAGAACAAAGGAAAAAGAAAACATTTATAAAACAAAAAAACCAGAAAGAGAAATCCGCAGAGTTCGAATGTGGTAAATGTGGAGGCAGCCACAAGCCAAACTCATGTCCTGCATTTGGAAAATCCTGTAACAACTGTGGAAGGAGCAATCACTATGCAAGATGTTGCAAATCAGCTTCTAAACAGAAAGTTCACACAGTTGATGAGGAAGAAGAAGAGGATGATGAGGAGTTCATTGTGGATGTGGTGCAGGCTCGTACAACTGAAAAAGAGGAATGGATTGTGCCAATCGAAGTGAATGAGACAACAATACCATTCAAGTTAGATACAGGTGCCAATGTAAACCTGTTATCTTCTGAAGACTACAAAACATTGACTGTGAAAAACAAAATCCATCGTACAAAAACAAAAGTGACAGCATACACTGGAGAACGTGTTCCTGTTAAAGGCGGATGTATTGCAACCTTCAAACACAGAGGCCAGCAGATAAGAGCATTGCTACTGATCGTGGATACTAGTGCACAACCAATCCTGGGATTAAAGGCGTGTACAAAGCTAAATCTGGTCAAAAGAGTGTTTGTAGTGGCATCATCAGATACTGCAAATGATCATGACTCACTCATGGAGGAGTATAAAGACTGTTTCGAAGGACTTGGATGTCTACCTGGAGAACACAAAATACATGTGGATAAAAGTGTGTCTCCTGTTGTGCATCCTTGTAGGAAAATCCCTTTCGCATTGCGTGGAAAACTGAAAGAGGAACTAGCGTGCATGGAAAAACTAGAGGTCATCAAGAAAATAGATGAGCCAACTGAATGGGTCAGCTCGCTGGTTGTTCTGCAAAAGAAAACAGGTGCTCTGAGAACATGCTTAAACCCAAGGGACTTAAACAAAGCAATCAGAAGAGAGCACTTTAAGCTACCAACCAGAGAAGAAATCATGGCACAGTTTGCTAGAGCTAAATGGTTCAGTAAACTAGATGCTTCGTCAGGTTTCTGGCAGCTGAGGCTGGACAAGGAGAGTTCGAAGCTGTGCACGTTTAACACACTTGAGGGCAGGTACAGGTTTCTTCGTCTGCCGTATGGTATCTTATCAGTACCTGAAGTCTACCATAAGACTATTCACATGATCTTCGAGCACATACCAGGAGTAGAGACAATGATGGATGACATCATAGTCTGGGGGTCGAATCGAGAAGAACACGACGAAAGACTGAGACAAGTGCTAGACAAGACAAGGGAAGTGAATCTGAAGCTTAACAAAGACAAATGTGAGTTTGGAGTGAAAACACTTACCTTTGTGGGAGATGTTGTCAGTGAAGAGGGGGTGAAGCCTGACCCGAAAAAAACGTCAGCAATCAACAACATGGAAAGACCAAACAACAAAGATGAGGTCAGATGTTTTCTGGGAATGGTCACCTATCTTGCCAAGTTTGTTCCACAGCTGTCAGCGCAGTGAGGACCTCTCAGGAGTCTTCTTGAACAAAAGAATGAATGGATCTGGTCCCATGAGCAGGAACAATGTTTTGTGAAACTGAAAGAGACTCTGACACAGGAGCCCGTGTTAAAGTTCTATGACCCAGAGAAGAGAACAAGGGTCTCAGCAGATGCATCACAGTACAGCCTGGGAGCTGTGCTGCTGCAGCAACACGACAAGCAGTGGCTACCTGTCGCCTATGCATCCAGAGCCTTGACAAGCGCCGAGTCCAGGTACGCTCAAATTGAAAAGGAGCTGCTAGCGAGCATATATGCTTGTGCACGTTTTCACCAATACGTCTATGGTCAAGTTTTTGAAGGAGAAACTGACCATAAACCTCTGGTGTCCATCATGTCCAAACCTCTAAATGACTGTCCCGTACGCAAACAGCGCATGCTAATCAGGCTGCAAAAATATGACGTGCACATGATATACACACAAGGGAAATATATGTACACCGCCGACACCTTGTCTAGAGCAATGGTTAAGGGGGAACGTGCAGACAGTGAGAACGCTGCAGAAATACAGGTATATGTGGACATGATTGTGAAGTCTCTGCCAGTAACAGCTGACAGAACAGAACAAATACGGAGTGAGACAAATGCAGACGAAACAATGAAAGAACTCAAGCGCACAGTACAGACAGGATGGCCTGAAAACAAAAAGGACTGCCCCACGAAAATACAAGATTACTGGAACTGCAGAGCAGAGCTCACCGTGGTGGATGACATAGTGTTGAAGGGGAGCAAGTTTGTTATTCCATCATCATTGCGTAAACAAATGCTCAAAAAAATACACGAAGGCCACCTCGGAGAAGTCAAGTGTAAACGACAGGCGAGAGAAGTTATGTACTGGCCGAGGATCAACCAAGATATCAGCCAGACAACAGCGTCATGAAAACTTTGTCGCACTCACAGGCCAAAACAACAAGCGGAGCCGCTGATGACTCATCCGGTGCCCCACAGACCTTACTACAAGTTGGGAACTGACCTATTTGACTGTGATGGAAAGAGTTATATAGTGGTCACCAACTACTTTTCAAACTATCCAGAAGTTGGAGCGCTGCAGTCAACATCAATCAAGGCAGTCATCAGCTACCTCAAGACTGTCTTCGCCAGACATGGTGTCCCATGTGAACTGTTTTTGGGGCAATGGGCCCCAGTTTTCCAGTTGCGAGTTTGCTGCCTTTGCCAATGAATGGGGGTTTCGACACTACGTCGAGTCCAACCTATCCAAAGTCCAACGGCTTGGCAGAAAGCTCTGTGAAAACAGTAAAAAACATGATGGAAAAGGCGCAGGACAGAGATGACTTTCAGAAAAGCCTACTAATTTATAGGAGTGCACCTCTACAGAACGGACTTTCACCAGCTCAGATGCTGATGGGTAGACGCATTCGCTCTAACCTACCAGTAAATGAGGACTTGCTTACGCCCAAAAGCGCACACAAAGTCAAAAACGTAAAGGAGGAAACAAAAGCGAAACAAAAACAGCTGTATGATCGAATGGCAAAACACCTGCCAATGCTGAAGCCAGGAGACTGGGTGCGTCTCAGGGACATGTCTATAGGCACATGGAGACGGAACAGACAGGTGGAGGAAGAAGTTGCTCCACGCTCCTACAGGATCCAGACGGAGAATGGATTGTCTCTGAGGAGGAACCGCACAGATCTTCAACTACAGCCGACTGAAAAGGACACTACAGCTCAAGAGACGGTTCAGCAGGACACGGCTGAATCTGTGGAGCTAACTGACAGTGGTCTGACAGCAGTGTCTGCGCCACCAGCTGCTGCGACACCTTCCAAATTGTCGAAATCGCCAGCTGCGGAAAGACACGCTAGACCTAAGAGACATGTTCAGCCACCTCAGAGGTTGATTGAGAGTTGCTAAAGTCTCTTTAGTTCGTCTTGCTAAACAAAGCAGCAACATGGACCTTGAAGTTCGTCTATGTTTTAAAAAAAAAAATAGTGTTTAAAATGAAAAGTTGTTTACAAGTAAAGTTAATATGCTATAAAAGTATATGTAAGAGCACTTTAAGATGGCTATGTTATACGGGGGAAAATATCGCTTCTTTATAGGGGGAAAGACGTGGTGTTATAAGTACATTAGGTGAAGAACTCCATTACCCAGCATGCCACAGTAGTTAGGAGCATGCGTGGAAGCCGGAGGGGGGCAGTTGTAGAATGTAGCCATGCGGGTAGCACTGAACTGTTGTTATGTGCAAGTTGTCGAGTAAATATGAAAACTCAGCAATCACACCTCGTCTGCTTATTATAAGATAAAGCAAAACAACACACTGACTGTGCCAGTTGGAAAGAGTACATCCGATACAGCTCTGAATAAACATAAACACCGGGGAAGCTCTCATCTTATGAGTTTGTTCAGCTGTTTGCTGAGAAGTCTGCAAACACCTCCTGCTTCACAGTCTTTTGCCTTTGTTATCTTCAATGAAATGGGCTCAGGGACTTAATGTGCTGGCTACTGTGTCTGAAGATAGGACTTCCTGCTCCTCCAGAGAATTCCGTGACACAGTCAATCGGTATACAAACGTATTGGTGAACCAGGTCATGAACTCTGGTTTCTGCCACCCAAAGCAGAGTATCATCTGGAGTTGGATTAACTAACCGTGTGTAGCCACTAACTAACTGTGTAGCCACTCTTATCAACTAGAGACCCATTCCAATCTACTGTATGCTTCCCGTTATTACAGTTGTGCTCAAAAGTTTGCATATCCTTGGAGAATTGGCGAGTGAGCTGGCAAAACACATCTTTTATTTCTTATGGGATTCACATTCAACTGTAGGTCATAACAGAATAGCACAATCATAAAACAAAACATGGCAGCTAAGAAAAAAAATGAACTTACCCTGTTCAAAAGTCTGAATACCCTTACTGTAGTTCTTAATACTGTGTATTGTCCCCTTTAGCATCAATGACAGCGTGCAGTCTTTTGTAATAGTTGTCTATGAGGCCCCGAATTCTTGCAGGTGGTATAGCTGCCCATTCGTCTTGGCAAAATGCCTCCTGGTCATGCAAAGTCTTTGGGCATCTTGCATGAACTGCACGTTTGAGATCTCCCCAGAGTGGCCCGATGATATTAAGATCAGGAGACTGTGATTGCCACTCCAGAACCTTCACCTTTTTCTGCTGTAGCCACTGGAGGGTCAACCTGGCCTTGTGCTTAGGGTCATTGTCATGCTGGAAAGTCCAAAAGCGTCCCATGCGCAGCTTTCATGCAGAAGAATGCAAATTGTCTGCCAGTATTTTCTGATAACATGCTGCATTCATCTTGTCATCAATTTTCACAAGATTTTTCATGCCTTAAGAGCTCAAACACCCATAAAACATCAGTGAGCCACAATCATGCTTCACAGTGGGGATGGTATTCTGTTCACTATAGGCCTTGTTGACCCCTCTCAAAACATAATGCTTATGGTTGTGACCATAAAGCTCTATTTTGGTCTCGTCACTCCAAATTACAGTGTGCCAGAAGTTGTGAGGCGTGTCAAGTTGTTGTCGGGCATATTGTAACTGGGCTTTTTTGTGGCATTGGCGCAGTAAAGGCTTCTTTCTGGCAACTCGAGCATGCAGCTCATTTTTGTTCAAGTATTGTCATATTGTGCTCCTTGAAACAACCACACCATCTTTTTCCAGAGCAGCCTGTATTTCTTAGCTGTGGGTTTTTCTTCGTATCCCGAACAATTCTTCTGGCAGGTTTGGCTGAAATCTTTCTTGGTCTACCTGAGCTTGGCTTGGTATCAAGAGATCCCTGAATTTTCCACTTCTTAATTAATGATTGAACGGTACTGACTGGCATTTGCAAGGCTTTGGAAATCTTTTTATGTCCATTTCCATCTTCATAAAATTCCATAACCTTGTTACACAGGTCTTTTGGCAATTTAATTGCAATTTAAAAAGCCACAGGTGTGGGAAATTCACCTTTAATTACCATTTTCACCTGTGTGTGTCACCTTGTGTGTCTGTAACAAGGCCAAACATTCAACGGTATGTAAACTTTTGATCAGGGCCATTTGGGTGATTTCTGTTATCATTATGATTTAGAAAGGAGCCAAACGACTATCTGATAATAAATTGGTTCATATGATCACTATCCTTAAATAAAATACTTTTTTTTGCATGATTAGTCATATTTTCAAAATCAATGCCAAAATTTCACAATTTCTGCCAGGGTATGCAAACTTGTGAGCACAAGTGTATATTGATAGTTATTGGATCAATGTCATTCACAAATGAAAGAAAAACAAAATTTTTGTGCCATGAAATAGCTTTGGCTGTGTTAAGTTCATATTCAGTCTCACTAGCAATTGCTCAAATCTTATGACTATTCCGAGTAGTAAGTTAAATACTAGTAAGCCTATTACTGGCTAATAAGCTGTTATATCAGTCATATTTTCAAAATCAATGCCAAAATATCACAATTTCTGCCAGGGTATGCAAACTTATGAGCACAACTGTATATTGTAAGACAGAGTGATCTACTCATGGGTCAAGATAGGGTGATTAAGGCATGACCTTAAAACCTGTATGCAGACCCTACAGAAGCATTTGTGTAGTATTGACAGTTCAGTAGTGGCATGTGATCAGACACACAGGGTGGAGGTTAGGCAGGTATGGAGGAGCTGAATTAGACTGGCCAGAAAGGCCCTAAACCAAGACTAGACACACCCATGGTCAACGGAGAAGTCAGGGAGAGTTAACTTGGAGTTGGTTCATGTTTCATTACAAAAGGATTCCTAAACTGTAAACTGTCCTCACCCCCCAACCAGTCAGACAAAAATCAACCTATGGCTGAATCTAGTTGAGTACCCCTGAACTCAAATTCAAATGAGCCTTAATTTTTCACATGCACAGGATACAGATGGAGTCAGCGGTACAGTGTGATGGCTACTTGCCGCTCTTCCTCAACAGTAAATTCAGCTAAGTTTGGACACATGCAGTAGCACAGAGCCATAGGATGCACCATAACACAACATATTGAAATGTATAACATAAAATATGTGTTCTTAAAGGAACAATTCGAATACTGTGAAGAAAATGCTTACGGGCCCAATAATTACATAGGGCACTGAATTCAACACACCCACCAAACAATCAATCAAAAATATGAATGATGAATGAAAGTTATTAGTAAACTTGAAACTGTGCTACCAAAAGTGGATGGGAATGGCATCCTACAAGTGCCAGGTTATGAGTGGCCTGTTCTCAGACTAGGACATTCCAGAGTCATCAGACAAATGAGACAGATACCAACCACTTCACAGGTAGAGTAATACACACACGCACACATGCACATTACCTCTGTTCCCAACTGTGTTCTTTACAATAGATGTTTTAAAGCCTATAGTAGTTAGGACAGGTTACATTAGTAATAGGTTAGATTAGATGATAGGTATCACAATGGAAACATCCCAATCTTTCACGTCTATTGTAAACATGGTTGTTCCCTGTCCGCCTACTGAGAGTCAATCATTCATCCAGTCAGAGCTAATGATAATCCTACAGTATGATGTGATGTCAACGCATAGGAACTTGCCAGACTCCTGTGATATTGAAGCATGCCTTATGACCCCAGAGGAAAAAAGGCAGTACTTGAGTAACAGGTGGAGCCGTGATCCAGGAAACAAATGGGGAATGCTTCTGCCCCCTCAAAAAGTATGTGAACCATTTCCCCTACAAGTCATTCAGTTGGACCCAATATAGATGGCCTGTCCGAGGGTTGATCTGAGATCTGGTTTTATTTTCAGAATAAATTGTATAACGGAATGCATAGACCAGGGTGAATAAGAATACAATAACAGACTGGCAGCGATCTTGGTTTTATATACTCTTTTCTTTAGCAGAGACGTTCGAGCACTGCAGGTCCTTTTTTTGCCAGAGTTGCTCAGGGTTACAAAGAGTCATACTGTAGGTGTAGTGAAGGAGAAGTTCTGTAAAATTAGTCAAAGACTAAAAAAAAGAAGACAAGCTTAATAAATAGCTTGAGAAATCTAAAATGTTTAGTTATTTGACAATAAGCAAGTTAAATGTCATTTTTCTCTAGCTATTATCTAAACTGTGATGATAATTCTTCATCATGTAAGCTAGCTGGGCAGCTGACTTAGCTAATGTAACGCTTTGCACGCATTTAGGTTAATTAAAAACACATTACCTAATGTGTTGATGTTTCATTTACTAATATCTAAGTGATTAGGACCCTGGCTAATATAACTAAACCACACAAACCTAGCTAGAGTTGACAGTGGTTCTAATTTACTAGCTATATTTTAGTCTACATAGGCGCTGAATTGACAATGAGACTCCATGAAATTATTGACTGTTGACTGTATGGAGGTTGTAGGACTGAGTTTGGGGAGGTGGGCAATTTATATTTTTTGCTAACTGTTTTATCTGGGGGGATCAATTTACCAACTTATGACATTGCCCTTGAATATATGCCAATAAATTACAAGGGTAGAATTATATGTAGTGAAAGACTCCTTATCAATACATTGATTGACCCTGAGTTTCCTTTCTTGACTCAGAAGCCTACCCCAGCCATTCCCAATCCCATTCTCTCAATCTTCTTTGTTTTCTCATTGTATTTTTTTTAGTTTTTGTTTGTTTCTATTCCATGTTCAATTTGCAAAGTGTCTTTGGGTCAGTGAAAAGCTTTATATAAATATAATGCATTATTATTATTAGAAGAAGAAAATTGAAAGATATTCCAAACTTTGGGAAGGCAAAAGAAACAGGAGAGACACAAAAAAGAGAGGTGAGGTGATGGAGGAGAGAAATAGCAGATTTGTCCATTGGGCCACTGGTTTGCATGTTTCTGGCCAAACTGTGAGAAACAGACTCCCTTGAGGGCCCGACGTCTTCTAGTGGTACCTGTGCTCACAGCCTGGCACAGTACAGCTTGATTGGCCAGAGAACACCAGAATTGGCAGGTCCGCCACTGGTGCCCCGTTCTCTTCACAGTTGAGAGCAGGTTCACACTGAGCAGGTGAAAGCTGAGAAAGAGTCTGTAAATGCCATGGTGAACGTTATGCTGCCTGCAACATCATCCAGTATGACCGGTTTGGCGGTGGGACATTGATGGTCATGGGAGGCATATCCTTGGAGGGTTGCACAGACCTCCATGTGCTAGCCAATGGTACCCTGACTGCTGTATCAGGATGTACCAGGATGGAATCCTCAGACCCATCGTCAGAACTTTCACTGTTGCAGTAGGCCCTGGGTTCCTCCTGGTGCAGGACAATGTCTGGCCTCATGTGGCCAGAGTGTGTAGGAAGTTCCTGGATGAAGAAGTCATTGATGACATTGACTGGCCCTCACGTTCCCCAGACCTGAATCCAATTGAGAACCTCTGGGACGTTATGTATCAGTGCATCCGACACCACCAAGTAGCGCCACAGACTGTCCAAGAGCTCACTGATGCCTTGATCCAGGTCTGGGATGAGATCCCCCAGGACACCATCTGCCGTCTCATCAGGAGCATGCCCAGACGTTGTCGGGAGTGCATTCAGGCATGTGGGTGCTATACACACTACTGAGTCATATCAGTCACACTACTGAGCTGTGATGAAATTCACACAAGTTGGAACAGCCTGTGATTTCAATTGTGGACTTTGATTTTTGGTGTGAGTTTGAATCCAGCCCTCAATCAGTTGGTGATTTTGGTTACCATTGACCGTTGTTACGTAATTTTGTTCTCAGTGAATTGTACAATGTACCGTAAAAATTTTAATCTTAAATATATTTTCTTCATTGAGACCTGTTGTGTGATTTAAGTGTTCGCTTAATTTTTTTGACCAGTGTATATCATTGAGCAATGTTAAATTTAACATTTAAATCACAAAAGCTATAAAGCATTAGATCATGTTTCAAGACCATGTATTCAACTTACATACTTTCAGAATGATCATAATATCACATTTTTGGGGGGAATGGCAAATATGACTATATGTTATAACTATAAATGTACTACAAGTGTGGAACACTAATGTGCAACTTGTTAATCAGGACAGGTTGTCACATTAAACTGGCCACCTAACAGGTCTCCGTCTCAATTGAATCATTTCTTCATAAGAGCTCTACATTGATAGTGGGAAAGCAGGCATAATCTAGAGCAGCAAATTGTCACTACAGTAACATTTAACATTTGTTATTTTTATTTTATTTGTTTAATTTTATTTTCACCATGAAAAATAGACAAGAGATTTGATAGACATTCCAATACTCCAGCTTCTTCAGCAATGGTATTTCCAATACATTATTTTGAGTCATGTTTTTCATTGGTTTTATGAACATTCTCCTGTCAAATGTATACCTAACAGTTTCTTTCAATACAAAATGGCACACAAATACAATTTGTAGATATCATAAATGCCTCAAATATAGTACAAACAGTATACAAATAACAAAAGCATTATTAGGGCTCAATCAATGGACATATAGTACATTTATAGTAAATGTTCCAAAACTATACATATTCACCATCATTTGTATACAACCAGCCTTGAAACATTCAGGAACTACATCTTTAAGACAAGATCCTGTGATGTGCTTGTTTAGTTGAGTACAGAGCAGCCATCAGTTAGAAAATATACCTTTTCAAAAGACAGGCTGCTTCTTAATCTCCATCTGTTTTCAGTTAAATTCCCTTCAACCCAGCAGAATAGTTTCTGAAAGTGTGCTCTCCAGCATGAAGGAGTCTCCTATGCTAAGAGATGACTGGCTTCCTGTAAACTGTAGGTGCAGTGTACTGGCAGTGTAGACAAAGGGAGGGTGATTATGAAAGGGCACACCACTCCTTGATATGGTCAGAAGCTTCTTAGCACCCAGAATGCCAGGACCCATTAGACACCTTGTTGTTGTTTTTAAATTGTGCGACATAATTGTACATGGAATTTGAATTCCATGTTGGGGAATGTTTTTCATCATTGAAACTCCTTTGTGCGCATGCCTTTTCACGTTCACTGTCATTTTTGTGTTTAGCTTGTTAGCAGATGGAATTTACCAGTAAAAGTATAACCCATTAATGTGGCATAAAGTTGACAAGTCATGACATATTCACATGATTGTCGAAGAAATTACTTCAAAAAGTAGGTTACACGTTCATCGAAAACAATTTCAGCACGTAATGGTACATCGCACCCACCATTTTTCCTTATATTGGCGGAAAATATCTCACAGGAGAAAGCACACGGTCATATAAATTATCAGTGTTTACATAATGAGGTCTACCCATGGAGCCAGTCCTGTAGGCAAGTGACGAAAGGATGGCTTCATAATAACAGCTGGAGTGAATGGAACAGAGTCAAACATGAAGATGATGTGTTTGATACGGTTTCATTTCTTCCACTGCAGTATCCCAACAACCCAGATAAATACATCGCAGTGTGTATCGAAGGGTGAAAAAGACCTAAAACAAGTATTAATCAATAATGCTATAAGTCAATCTTTGTTTAGACATGGTTGTCCTTGATTGATAGAGCCATTGGATGTCTTTCAGCAATGTTTGTATCAGCAGATGTATTGACGAAGTCAAAATTTTTTCCTCTAACAGACTACAACTCCGGTGGAGAAGACACTTCCTGCTTTGGCCCAGTCCCTCTCCTTTCCCTTAACAGATATTCTCAGCATCATCCCAGTAGACTGACTGGGTACTGCTAGATAGATAGCTAACTACTTTACATTACACAACACAACGCAATGGCTTGTTATCATAAACGATACATTTTTGAAAGTGATATTGCATAATGATATTGAACCATGCATGTCTGAACCGGAGCTTTCTACGGAAGATTGAAACACATTACATCCAATACGTATTCAAGAAAATATTTACTAATAATGCTAACGTGCTGTTTACCAGTGAGATTTGTTGCACTTGTCTGCGTTTCATTGTACTTATTACAACCAGGCGCAGAACAGCACATGGGCAGGATCAATGTTGGTGTTTTACAACTGTAACTGGTGTTTTACAACAATAACAGTTATTTTTATACATGTCTTTTTGGTCTTCTAAAACTTTTTACTACAGTATTCTATGATCAGCATTTTGTTAGGGATGTGGAATCTACGTTTCCTATGAATTTTGAAACGTGGTCTTTTATGAACAGACAAATACAGAGGATGTTTTTTTACTCGCTCCTGATATCTGCGGCTGAACTCAATTGTTTGTGTGAATTATTTTTTTCTTGAGACCTCAGTCTCCCCAAGCGCTAAACAGCGTATGATAGTAAAATGGTACCTAATGCCCTTTCAGTTGTTACAATCTGGGGGCGCTGTCCTGTGCTTTCAGCAGCTTGGAAGGAGAAGTATGGAACTGGGGAAGGTAGGGAGGGACAGATTTAATTCCCATCCCTACCGCCATCACCTTTTCACTGGGCACACTAAACAAAGCATCCTGACCTCCAAGCAGACGGTCGTACTCGACCGAAAAGCCCTCTTTCCCCGGAACCATCCCGTCCTTCGGCAATATAGCCCCTTCCTCCTCTTCCACACACTCCTTTTGACATTT
Organism: Esox masquinongy; assembly: GCA_016801175.1. Lineage (NCBI taxonomy): Eukaryota > Metazoa > Chordata > Actinopteri > Esociformes > Esocidae > Esox > Esox masquinongy. The sequence continues at coordinate 24,369 of JACXGI010010099.1, forward strand.
CATACCCGTGTAATATAGGTCCTTTGCGTCCACTGCCCCCTTCCCGCCACCCCTAACTACTGTCAGGGCCACATGCTCAGGTTCTAATGTCTCCGAAAACAGTGCTACAGTGTGGTAAGAGACGGAAGTCTGTGGGCCCATGTCCGACTCTCCTGCCAGCGAATTCTCCAGCTCCCACAGGCCTCCAGGGAAAGTGTCAGAAATGTTAGAGTTGTTTGCAGAGAAGTTGCCCTCGTCGCTGGAGCTGCTGAGGCTGTCTGCCTGCTTGAAGGGGTGATGGCGGTCGTCTGAGAGGAGCACAGTTGCGTAGATCACCGATGACTGGGCTGAGATTTCTGGAAGCCTTGGGTGTTCTGGTGGCTTTGGGGTCTCGTCCTCCTGCAAAGGTGATGAGGTGAAGGCTGGTTTTAGGACCCTTTCCTTGTCTGGGGCTGTGGGATCATTCGGCTCGATGATGGTGGCCTGGGAGATTGCTTCTGAGGCAAGGAGTAGCGGCCAGGCTGGCAGGCCCTCTGGGTAGCAGAACAACTGCTCCATAGTCTCAGCCTGGACAGGAGTACAAAACTGTCATGAGCAGGTTATCGAGTTAATGTAGATAAAATAGTAAAAACAGCAGCCTTTGGAAGCGTGTTTTTTTCTGCTGTTTGGAGATAGTATGAGAATATATTGAATGTATTTTTAAGCAATATGCCAATTTTTTTAAGCAATATGGCCAATATACCACAGATAAGAACTGTTCATAGACATGACACATTTCAGAGTGCCTGGACACAGCTGTGATATATTGGCAATATACTACCAACCCCAGAGATGCCTTTTTTATAATTGCTATTATAGACTGGTTACCAACACTATTACATTGGTAAAAAAGGATAGGATGTTTTACCTATGGTATACACTCTCAAATACAGTACCACGGCTATCAGCATTCAGTATTCAAACTACCCGGTTTATAAAAGACCATGTACATGTTTTAAATATGTGGTAACCAGTTATAAATAGCAATAAGGCACCTTGGGATTTGTGGTAAATGGCCAATATATCACAACTGAGTGTTGTTTCCAGAAGAACAGTTCTTAGTGGTAGTATGTTCACCATACCCCTCTACCTGCCTCAATCGCTTAAGTAAATGTGTTTGCTGTCTATCTGACCTTCTTGAAGTCCATCCCCTGGGCCCAGGAACAGTTGTAGGGATTGGGAACATCTTTCCATATAAACGTTTTCATGCTGGGAATAAGACAGTATTCGAGTTAATCCAAAATCTGTTCTCTCTTCCTCCTTTTTCCCCTCATCCCTTTTCTCTCTCTTTCTGCCCTCTCACCCTTTTAATCCACATCTAGCTTCCTTTGAAACCATTCACCCATTCTCCACAGTCATTCCTTCCACTGCTGAAATGTTACATACATACATACATACATATATACATATACACACACATATATAGGTTTTAATCACCTGGGAACTAATGTTCTGGGAGATGGTTTAAATGGGGAATATCTCAGACATTCAGGTAAATTTAAAAGAAAAATATTATTTGAAACTTAAAAGATTGTCCATAGGTGTGTACTAGTCATTTTTGCTTGTATGCATGCTAGTAGCACAGTAAAAATATATTGACCCTTTAACAAGCAAGTACTCACCAGCACCTACTAACATTTAGAGCAGAAAGCATTCATCGAGCCGACAATCACGATTGGTTAGCGCCCAACCTATCACAATGAGTTGCTAGAACATGACACCGACACCAGACTGTGCTCTGCCACCTGACAACTCCACGACCAAGGACCCTCGGCCCTGCCAGTATTCCATGACCAGGTTTCTAACGCCACAACACCATACTGGCAACAAAGACAACCTTTTCGACTTATGATACGGTGCCAGGAAGTATTGAAATGTGTCCTTAGTTGATAAGAGGGGCTATTCTTTAAGACTACTCTTGGTAATCTTACGTTAGCTTTAGTTTTCAGGATAAAAGTCAGTGTGAGGTTTGGGAAAGCTCTCTTGCCTCGTCTTCATCTCTGCGTGCATCTTTGCTCTTGCAACCTCTCAAGTCTCCAGAGAACTTTTATCTTTTATACTTGTACTGTAATTGTAATACTCTTCTTATATTTTAAATTAATTTGTTACACTGATTCATTGACAATTATTAATCTAAAACGGGTCAAAATCCAGTTCCATCAATTGGAGGTCCTACCTATGCATCTCTGGATTTCGGACTACCAAATGATATCGTTGATATTGTTATGGAGTTACACACTAGACGCACACCAGCAAAAACGCTGCATCAACATCAGTGGCAACAGTTTTGATTAATTACTACCTAGAATCACCACTTTAATTGTCACCACTTGCCAGAGGCCAAAACCATCAGTCATGACTTGTCTTTGTAGTGTGACATCATGATTATAAAACAGAATACAGCGCTGCCATTAAGTGTCTACAACTGAGCTATTATCTATTGGCAGTATATTCAACTTTAAACTACTGTGAATGATGACAAGCAATATAATCTTACTGGTTTTGGGTTATGACCAGGGTGACGAAGAGGACAATGGAGAGGAAGGCGATGATCATCATGAGAATGAAGGCAGCAGGCCCAGTGTCACCCTCTCTGAAGACTAGAGGACAAGTCAAACACATTGAATCACATTCAGAAGGCATTCATGCATCAATAAATACATGATGTGAACTACACTTAAGAAACAAGGCATCGGGGGGGGGGGGGCAAAATACCATGGCTAAGAGCTGCTCACAGGTACGTTGCATCGCTGACTCATTGCTTAGCTGTGGTACATTGGCAATGTACCACTAACCGCAACTATGAAAGCAGTAAAAAGTGATTTGATTACTTTGTTTACCAGTTTATAATAACAACAAGGCATCTGTAGCCCAGAGCCCCAGAGATACAGGTGCACGGATGGATGTGATGGTTGGAGATTTTCATCCCTGAGGGCAAATTAGCGCTTACCTTTAGTATCCATAGGCTCTCCTTCTCCGTCTACAAACACTGGATACAAGATGAATACGTATTCCTCAAAGCCATAAAAATTCCCTGGGAAATGAAGACAAAACAGAGATTAACAGATTAGCCAATTAAACTGAACCATGTCTATGTACTCGCACTAGAGGGCACCAGATCTTTGCAACCAACCATCTTAAGCTATAAAAAGTAAAATAAACCAGAAAAGGAAGCAGGCAAGCCTAGTTGACAAATGTGATAAATGTTGAACCACTACACCACAGTACTATACGTTTGCCCAGTGTCGGTATAGCATCTCGACATTAGATAATTTTGTCACGCATTAACATCACGCCAAGTTTGAATATTTCACTAGACACCATTAAGCATTGTGTTACACTGACTAACGTTTCTTATTAAGTTTACCTCCACCACAAATAGCATCTATGAAATGTATGGCTTTTGCCACTGGCCGTTTTAACAGCTTATTAGCCAGTAATAGGCTTACTAGTATCTTACTTACTACTTGGAATAGTCATTAAGATTTGAGCAATTGCAAGCGAGACTATGAATATGAACTTAACACAGCCAAAGCTATTTCATGGCACAAAAATGTTTGTTTTTCTTTCATTCGTGAATGGCATTGATACAATAACTATCAATATACAGTTGTGCTCATAAGTTTGCATACCCTGGCAGAAATTGTGAAGTTTTGGCATTGATTTTGAAAATATGACTGATCATGCAAAATTGTTTTATTTTATTTAAGGATAGTGATCATGTGAAGCCATTTATTATAACATAGTTGCTTGGCTCCTTTCTAAATCATAATGATAAAAGAAATCACCCAAATGGCCCTGATCAAAAGTTTACATACCCTTGAATGTTTGGCCTTGTTACAGACACACAAGGTGACACACACAGGTGAAAATGTCAATTAAAGTTGAATTTCCCACACCTGTGGCTTTTTAAATTGCAATTAGTGTCGGTGTATAAATAGTCAATGAGTTTGTTAGCTCTCATGTGGATGCACTGAGCAGGCTAGATACTGAGCCATGGGGAGCAGAAAAGAACTGTCAAAAGACCTGCGTAACAAGGTAATGGAACTTTATAAAGATGGAAAAGGATATAAAAAGATATCCAAAGCCTTGCAAATGCCAGTCAGTACTGTTCAATCACTTATTAAGAAGTGGA
>JACXGI010010100.1:0-28535 GCA_016801175.1 Esox masquinongy
AAGGACTGGACTGCTGCTGAGTTATGTTCTCTGATGAAAGTAAATTTTGCATTTCCTTTGGAAATCAAGGTCCCAGAGTCTGGAGGAAGAGAGGAGAGGCACAGAATCCACGTTGCTTGAAGTCCAGTGTAAAGTTTCCACAGTCAGTGATAGTTTGGGGTGCCATGTCATCTGCTGGTGTTGGTCCACTGTGTTTTCTTAGGACCAAGGTCAACGCAGCCGTCTACCAGGAAGTTTTAGAGCACTTCATGCTTCCTGCTGCTGACCAACTTTATGGAGATGCAGATTTCATTTTCCAACAGGACTTAGCACCTGCACACAGTGCCAAAGCTACCAGTACCTGTTTTAAGGACCATGGTATCCCTGTTCTTAATTGGCCAGCAAACTCGCCTGACCTTAACCCTATAGAAAATCTATGGGGTATTGTGAAGAGGAAGATGCGATACACCAGACCCAACAATGCAGAAGAGCTGAAGGCCACTATCAGAGCAACCTTGGCTCTCATAACACCTGAGCAGTGCCACAGACTGATCGACTCCATGCCACGCCGCATTGCTGCAGTAATTCAGGCAAAAGGAGCCCCAACTAAGTATTGAGCGCTGTACATGCTCATACTTTTCATGTTCATACTTTTCAGTTGGCCAACATTTCTAAAAATCCTTTTTTTGTATTGATCTTAAGTAATATTCTAATTTTCTGAGATACTGAATTTGGGATTTTCATTAGTTGTCAGTTATAATCATCAAAATTAAAAGGAATAAACACTTGAAATATAACAGTCTGTGTGGAATGAATGTATACATTATACAAGTTTCACTTTTTGAATGGAATTACTGAAATAAATGAAGTTTTTGATGATATTCTAATTTTATGACCAGCACCTGTACATACTAAATGTCCCTACAGGAGAGGTTAGCGGGAGCTTCAGTATGCTGCCTGGCACTGAGACACTGGTAGCCTCGCATGTAATTCATTATGTGGTTAAATCGGGAGCAGACAGGTTATTCAGAGAGGCAGCAGTGTTCTCTTCTTACCCGTTTGCCTGGCAGGGTCTGTGTGTCGGATGAGCTGGGAGCGGTTATAGGGGGCGTTGTTGTCGTCGATGACGACGAAGCCAGAGGCGGAGAGGAGGCGGAGTCCATATTCTTGGTCTGATTGGTGTAGGGGTCCGACCCCTGGTTCTGCCCTCCATCCCCTTTCTCCCGAGGGCTGTTGCCCTGTCCGCTCCCCCCTCCCTCCTGACCCCCCCTCCCCACTGGCCCCCTCCCAGGTCTCTGGTGGGTCTTGATGGGGGGTACACACTCATAGCCCTCCAGAGTCCTGGGGGGTTTCTTGGTGCGTTTGGCAGTTTGAACTCCGATCCTCAGCCTTACGTTGCCCTCGGAGCAGCTCCTCTCTCTGCCTGGGAATGGGAGCTGACTCTGCCCTGCTGTGCCACAGTGCCCCTCGATGAGTACCTCCAGCACAGCGCTGCCCTCTTCCTTCTCCCTCCTCTTTCTCTTCCCACCGCCGCCCTCCTTCTCCGGGTGCTGCCCAGGTGGAGGAGCAAGGGGCAGGAGAGGGGATGTGGATGGTGGAGATGGGCCCCCCTTCGCTCTCTGGTCCATCAGAGATGAGAGGGGGGAAGGTTGGAAGGTGTGGCACCCAGGGTGAAAGGTTAGGGATGAAAGGTTAGGTCCGTCGATTAAACACCAAAGGCTTTCTAGACTCAACTGTCCAGTGCTCCGTCTCTGTGTCTGTCAGTCAGCATTGAACTGAGGATGAAGAGAAACAAAAAAAGAAAAAGGGAGAAATTAGCCATTTGATGGACATCAGACATTAGATGCAATAACACAACAATATAAAAATCACCTTTCAGCTTTACTGGAGAATAACTAAATGCCAATCAAAATAATAGGTACTCTAGTGCAGCTAGCCAAAACATCACCCAGCTTGACAAAACAACACTATACTAAATCCAACAACAGGACAAGGCGGCTACCTATCTTTCCTCTGCTCTCTCTCTCCATCCAAAGTCCTGAAGAAGAAGCTTCAATATAGTTTCCCAAGCTGTGCGTGTGTGTGTGTGCGTGTCTAGTCATATGAAGCAGATGGCAGTAAAGTCACTCAGGAGATGATTCAGATAATGACCTCACTGATGACCTCACTGAACGGAACCCCAAGGGACCAATCATACTCAACAAAGCAGCCCTTTCCAAGAATGCCTGCACTTACTGGAAAACAGAATTTACTCGTTGAAAAGGTATCATTCCTTCTTTTGACCGTCCTTCTCTTTATCTTCCTTTCATTTGTGAAGTGATTACAGATCTGAGGGCTCATGCTCAATACCCACTCTTCACCCCACAATCCCAATAGTTTTCTCTCTCTCTCTCCCTCCGCTCTACTTTACACCACCTTTATTTTCTCTCTATTCTCTTCAACCTCCTCTGTTTCATGTCTGTCAGCAGCCCTTACTTCTACTCTCTTTTCCCTCCCTGTCTCTTTCTCTCTCCTTCTCCCCAGACCACACAGTAAAATGGTCAGCCCAGCACCAGGCACTGTATCAATGTTAATCGAAGCCATATTTCCTCCCCCATGTCCTGTCTTTTTCTCCTCTCCAACCTCAATCCCTCCATTCACGTCTAGACCCTTCCCCTCCTCCCCTCTCGGTAGTCGTGTAACACAAATCCGTAGGAATGGGCAAAACTTATTTTTGGAAACGAGTGTGAATTCCTCTCCCTCCTCTGGTTTCCTCTGTCAAGTAAGGTTTTCATTGACCCAATTGTAAATTGACTTTTAATGTGACGCTATGGCAAGTAACACACCCTACAATAACATTTCCCTGAACAGCCCTACTTTACTCCCTCGCTCCTTCTCACTCACACACACACACACACACTCTCTCACACACCCTTTCTCTGTATGTAGTTTCAAGTACAGACTAAAATGCAAAGTGAAGCCATCTCCTGAAAATGTTTCCCAGTCTCGTTCCGTCTCTATTTCTCAATCTGACTCTCACTGAGACACTCATCCATTTCCGAACACACTATGTTGTACATTTTTACTATTATGAGACTCTGGACAGTGTCTTGTCCTTCTTATTTAAAAAAGGCTTCCCATCAGACCATATTATGACTTAGAGCTCACTGTCTATCTGACCACTGGTCACCTTTTCTGTGACCACTACATTGTCCTGACCCAGATGTAAAGACCAAGACAACCCCAAAATAGAACAACAGAGACGCAACAGAGTATAGACACGTGTAGGTCAGAGTGATATGAATGCTAGAGGGACATGTTGGGATGGAGCGCTGAACACTACAGGCTTACTTGTCAAGACAATGTCAAGATGGAATAACAGGTTTAAACAGTTTCAACTGTCAGAATATGGATCATGATATAGGCTACATGTTGCTTTTTTGGATCACACAAGAGCCAAGAGACAACAAGGAGGTGTTGCATATATTCACTGTAGAAAAAAGCTCATTTTTTACAATCAATAAGTATTAATGTTCAAATGATGACTCACAGTCATTATTTAAGAGCCGGTCTGTCTTCACTGAAGAAGTGCCAGACACGCTCCCATCAGTCTTCTGTATCTTAACATACAGATATAGCCGATGTCAGAGTGACGGATTGATTTGACACTATCGTCATTGTGATCCTCGGTCAGCACTCACTGAGCAGCGGGTTAAATCATTGGCTCTCTCTTATTCAACCTAGTGGACTGTCACTGATATTATCCCAAACGACAGGTGCATTACCATCTCTAATCAAACACACTGCTGATGGAGCACTGATCGAGGATAACAGATACACAGATATCAGCCTGCCCGTGTTCAGAGCAGTAAAACGACGTATGCTGTAAAACAACTGTTTGCTATAGAATACTAAACTGCACTAAATTGAAACGCATGATGTAGAATACTACACTGCACTGTAATATCATTCTGTTATCTGAAGTTCCCCACATATCATTTTGTAGAATACTATACAACCCACTGTGATGCCTCTGTTGTGTAATGCTTACTAAAGAATTGTGATGTATACTGTAGGACAGGGGTTACCAGCAAGGCTCTATCTAGCACTCCAAAAATACTGAGGTCATGAGTCACACCCCTACCCCCAAGAGAGCAAAAACGTAGTATTGTTATTAATACAAAAAACTCCTAAGATAAACATGGAAAGGTTCATTACAATAGAGATATATATTACAAGAGACTGATAACTTGGGATTTTTCTATTGGCAATTCAAAAAGATAGTCAAAAAGGCTACCCTCTGTGCCAACTGCCTGTCCCTTCCTGTGTCTCCACTCTGGATCCTCCTGACAGATGTTTTTTTTAATTATGAGCGTTTTATTGCATGTGAGATTGTAGAGCTTTTTCAAACTTAGACATTCATCAGGAGGAGCATGTATAGCTACATAATTAATATATGTTCTATAAAAATACAAACATTCTCAAAATGCCTAAATGCTCTGTACACACAAGTATACTGATATTTTACAACTATTGCACACTTTGTCTACAACGCCCTTTTCCCACAAATTCCCACATTATCTAATCTCTTAATTAACATATAAAAGCAGTTCCTACCAAACAAGATCATTGTACTGGCTAAACCCTTCAGTTTCCCATGATCTTCCTTGACAATACCTGCTATTTTTCTCTCCGCAATCACCTCTCCTTCTCTCTTTCTTTTCCTATGACTCCAAAGTTTCGGTGTATCTTTCCACTGGTCAATCACTGTATTGATATAAAGGAAAGGATTTCACAAAATGTAATTATACCCTTGTAATTTACTGGTATACAGTCAAATGCATTGGAGAGAGATGTCACCACAATGTTACAATCAGGCGAATTGGTCCCCCCAAATAATAACAACAATATAAAATGTGCCCCCTCAAAATCAAAGTCCATACAACCTGCATACAGTCACAACAGTCAATAATTTGACAGAGGCTCAATGTAAATTCATATTTACACTAAAATATAGCTAGTTAATTAGTGCCGCTGTCAACTGTACATAGGTTTGTGTGGCTTAGATATTAGCCAGGGTCCTAATCATGTTAGGAAATGAAACGTCAACACATTAGCTAATGAATGTGTTTTCAATCTACCCAGGAAAACAGCCAGCTAGCTTAGATCATACAAAAATTATGACCATTGTTTAGATAATATCTAGAGATTAATATAATTTAGCTGGCTACACAAGCGTTATAGTCAAATAACTACAAAATCTTAGATTTTTCTAGCTATCTATCGCGTTTATTTTTCTTTGTTTGTATTTTTCTTTGTTCAGTTTTTTTTAACTAATTTAACAAAACTTCTCTGGCACTGCAGCTACGACACTCCGTCACCCGCAGCAACGCTGGAAAAGACCACCGCGCGAACGTCTTTGCTAAATAAAGATTGAATGATCACTGCCTGTGTGCCTGGCTTGAACACTTCACAAAAGACAGTCATTAGCAATAATGAAAGCAGGCGGTGATCTTGGATTCTACAAAATCTTCGCTTTAGAATTTATTTTTTATCAGTTCTAATCAGTTCACTACTTTTCCGCGTAAAAAAAGCATCGAAATAAATACTATAGCAAATAATACAGTTGGCTACTGTATGAAAAGTAGTAAATACCACATTACAAAGCAGATGGTTTGATCCCTGTATGCTGATTAGCTGAATGCCACGGTTTGTTATAAACTGGTTGGATTGAATCCTGAATGCTGATTGGCTGACAACCGTTGTATAGGACGCCGTATACCACGGGTATGACATCACAGCACTTTCTACTACACTAATTGCGCTGCTAGCCAGTTAATAATCGCAGTAAGGCATTGGGGGTTGTATTGCCAATATACCACAGTGAGCACTGTCCAAGCACTCCACATCCGTCATGCATAAGAACACCTCTTGGCCGGGTATATCGGCCATATTTGACACCCCCTCTTAATTAAGTACGTGTGCTTCGAATCCTGAATGCTGTTTGGCTGAGAGCCATGGTATATGAGACCATATACCATGGGTATGACATCACAGTTTCTTACCGCTCTAGATGGTTTGTAACCGGTTTATAATAGCAACAATCTGGGGTGTTCGTGGTGTGTTGGCAGTATACGGCTACGTGCTGCATCCAGGCACTCCATGCATAGTAAATAAGAACAGATTTTATCCTATATGGACCATTTACCACTCCCGCTCTCTTTGCTTGCGTATTAAGTATGAGTGCGTATTAATTACAACCGTATATGGCAGTCAATACTATAGTATATTGTACAACATAAATACAGTATTCAGTTTAGCGTTTTGCGTGATAATATAGTAATAAGAACAGTAGAAGCGCAGTTTACAATAGTATTTCAGCTGATGGCTGGGAGGGATGCCCAGTAACTCACCGAATGATAAACCAGGCTTTACTTCATTATCGTGTCTTGACAACAGAACCCTTTAGTTTATTTTGCGAAAATTGCTTGTGTGAAGTATGGTAGTGTATAGGCATTACGCACAATAAACACAAACAGGTTATGACACGTGCCGTTGTTGTCAAATATAGTCATTTCAAATATAGTTGCCAATAAATCATATTAATATTAATAACGACATTAACCAATGAATCCATGTAACTGCAATATGTTTGATGACAATTATCACAATTCTGTATGATGAAACACAATGAAATGTTTGTGTCAAGTCCATACCCCCTTTCTCTCCTTGTGTCCTCTGTCTGCCTTATAAAGCTTGCGTCAGCAACATCGGCTTGATAAATATTATCACTGTGCAGGGAGAATTCTACCAATGGTCCCACACCCCAGATAATAAATATATTATGGGAACGAAGGAGCACGCAATATACTTTCATACAAACTAACATATCATGCTGTTTTGATATGCTACAAATGATACATAATCGTGCGATTACAGGCTTCTTACCCAGCGTACGCGTCATCCAAAAAAACTACCTTTAGCCTACATTAAACATATTGAGAGCTTGGTGATGGTATATCCTCTCAACCCCTATCAATATTCCTGAGTTGTATTCAGATATTGGTTTGATTACATAACATAAAGTCTCTATACTCCGCCTAGGAAAAACGATTCCGTCAACACGCACAGGCTGGTTGCATAGGACAACATTTGCGCGGCTGTTTTCATAGCGCTCAGTTGAAGACACTACAGTATAATTCTCCGTAGTAACTTATTTTGACAGCTAGATGGCGGGCTAGTAACAATATTGTCATGTTTATTTTGTAACCATTTCCTAGCCAGGGAAAAGGAAAGTTATGCTACATTGTTTCCTCCAGACAGATCAGCTCTTGCGCTACAGTCAAGTGAAAAAATAAGCACACCCCTGGATTGTTTTTTCTTACAATTTACACACACAAATTTGGACACGTGGTTATCTGAGTTAACTTCCAACTATATCCATTGATAAAGGTAACGCCATTTAACAAATCACACCCCAAGTTTCATGAGCCAGTTATGCAACTAAATTAAACATGAATGCAATCTCCTAAGGAAAAAGGTAGTAGCCTACACCTCTACCCTTACCATCTAAAATTAGAATCAGGTGCACCAAAAGAGGTGCAAATAATAAAACAAATAATTAGAGTGTAACTTGGGTGGGACCAGCCTTCCATAAAGATTAGAAACATGGTATGGTCATAACCATATGAGTGTGTGGTAACAGATCATGCTAAGATCAAAAGACCTATCCAACACTTAGAAAAAAGCTAATTGATACCCATCAGTCTGGGTGGTGTTACAAAGCCATTTACAAGCAATTCAAATACATAATTACACTGAGGGATCATCTACAAGTGAAGAATAATCCAGACCACTGAAAATCTCCATAGAACAGATGGTGGGATGAAGATGCTCACAGATGTCTCTAGAATGCCAAGGTAAAATCAAGGGGTAGGCCTCTAATCAATGTCGAAAGTACATGAGTCAACTGTCAAAAGGAGACTGCATACTTGGTATAGCCTACTATGTGGGAGGTCAGGAAGAAAGAAGCATCTGCTCTCAATAAATAATATCAAGACACGATGGACATTTGCTAGGTGTATACTTTGTCCACAATGTGAAAATTGCATTTCTGTGGATTTTTGATGAATAAATGATTGCAGTCGTGTTTAAGTATTATCTTTCAGTAACATTCGTGAAATAAGGTTAACGTTATCTGTGAATAGTGTTGAAGTGAATATTACATATCCATGTCTAAATATGTAAAAAAAGACAACTTTCTCGGGGGTGTACTTACTGTACTTTTTACAGGACGGTATACTCGAAAACAGAGAATGCTCCACGTGAGGCTGCGTCACTGTGCCAAACATTGTTGACAGCAAGGCTTTCCATTCGTCGAATCGTTGCAAGCTTCACTAGTAATAAATTATGAGCCGCAATCTCTTAACATTGACAACTTTCAATAGAAAATGTAGCCATTAACTACAGGCTATGTGCGGTTTAACAAAATAATAAAAACACTAGGCACTTCAATATGCATCTTCAGAAGCCAAAAACTAGCATAGCTAAAACGTATGTTCACAGAATAATAGCCTAATGATTTAATAGCCTAATACGATAATGATATATACATACGTATATGTGTATATATATATATCTATATATCTATATATATATATATATAAAACTAACAAAATGGCGACGACTTAAGCTCCGAAACCTCAAGCTTTGCTTTCTCTTGGCCCTTCTTTCCCAAACAGTTTTCTCTACCTGTTTGCATATCTGAAGTCGTTCCTTGCTCTACCCTTGCACGGTTGAAGTCGGCGCAGACTAACGCCCATTGACAAAACCCGGGCTTCTGAGGGAGTAGCGCCCGTAGTAGAACGCTACAGTATGGCTCCCACAGCAGTCTCAAACAAGCTAAAAGCAACACACCGCACACAGTTTCAGGAGCTACAAGAGGCGGGTGAGAAGGGAGGGAGAGAGGGTATGCGAGAGTAGCCTGTGGGCCTAACAAGTAAGGTCTAGGCCTACTGTTTTTTATTGTTTCAGAAGTGTTTTTTTTATTTTGAACGTTATCATTAACATCTTAATTTTTTTTATAGTTGAATGTAAAATATTAGTCCATTCGTCTAAGGCTAGGTCTGGGCTATAGCCTATAGCCAACAAACGTAATATTCTTTTATATGGCTCATAATCTATTAAGGAATGTATTAAACGATTTTACATATACATTCTGAGTGTGTTGATAATGACATAACCATAGGAAATCTGTGGTCGCTATCAAAAGATGATAATCGATAGGCCTTCTTTGTAAAAACATCCCTAATGGCTGAACAATATAGCCTAATTTAAAGATATGAAATATTGTACCTATCATTTATATTTAAAAATAAAAATTGAGTGGTTAAACAAAACAACTTTAGTACAAGATTTACAAAAGCTGTGGATGACCTGGTGATCTGCGCATAATGCGAATGTTTAATCGCCACGTCACATCCTTTATCTATTACTAACCAAAATGGCGGCGTCCATCGATTTAACGCCGTGACAGTTCGACTGAAATTGTGCAACTTTCTTGTGCTATTAAAATAGGTTAGCAGCCTCTGTATCTACATGACCTAGCCCGTTTCGATCTTAATTCTAACCCAAATAATAACATTTTTGGTAAGTTGATATTTTTCTTAAGTTGATGCAGTCCTGCTTCATTGCAAGACGAGGATGCATGCATACGATCACGCTAGCACAGGTTTCTAGCTATTGACTGTATACAAGGTTAGCTAGCTATTGAAGTATGTTAGCTAGTGCAAACGTATCTTCCTATTTTTGACTCTCGTTATCGCCACTGAATTTAGCTAATTACGCATGTTGAAACTATATCTAGTATCTAGCTATGCTATCAAGAAACGGAATAATGTGATGCCCCATTACCCGTAGCAGGGTGACCTATACCACACAACATTACTGCAGACATGTTTCAACTAAACTGCGTTTGCCGTTACTATCTCCGTTCTTGATTCGGCCGAAGAAGTTAAACATCTCTGAAGGTGTCCTATATAGTATCACCCAGTATAATTACAATATTATCATGTTATCCTGTTTCACACTGAATTTGGACAGCTTTAGACTCATACCATCCAGGTCTTGGGAGCTGACATTGTTTCAATGGCTAACTAGCATTCGTGTCCTACTACTGGCCAATAGCAGTGTCACAGGAGTCAGTTGCTAGTTCCATGACACACTGACCTGGATTTATGCTCTTATGTTCCAGACCATGATCTTGCACAGACTATTCCCTTTAAGATTAAGACAAACGGTAAGTCCATACAACATCACGTGTACGTGATATTCATAGTTTATGACAATATTATACTTTGTTATCCCCTAGGCTAAATAGTACATTTTCTGAATTTGTGAAAAGCACTTCAAACGCTACTTTTGTAGTGTCAAATGACTGATTTTAAGTGTGATTACTTTTGGTACACATGATAAGCGTTGTGGCCTTAGTTTGTATATGAATGGTGTTTCCACTTGGCCGCATAGGGATACTAGTGAACAGGAAAAACCCACTTGGCAGCTATGGACATGAGTTGAATATGTGTCCTGTTGAAAAAAAAAAGTGCAATCTGGCTAGCAATAGCTTAATGCTGAAACCTGCTCAATGCTGATTGAAGCTTTAATTAATATTATGATTGACCATTGTAGTTGGGATGGCAGATAGCCTAGCGGTTAGTGTTTTGGGTCAATAACCGAAATGCTGTTGGTTCAAATCCCCAAGGTGACAATTCAGTTGGCAAGGCATTTAACACTAATTGCTCCAAAGTTTCATCAGTTTCCCTGGCAGTGATATAAGCACCTTGTTTTTGACCTGTATTTGACACATACACCTGTGTCTCCTGTGGGATACAATTATGTTGTGGACAGATAGCTCAGGTGCGGCTGCTCCATGGCAGTGGGTGTGGCCAGCAGCTGGAGGAGGTTGCAATGGAGCCAGAGCCGAGAAAGGAGAACTTCTCTGTCTTCCGAACACAAGAGAATGACCCGGTGAGGGATACAATCAATTTACCATATCAGTCAGTCAGTTGCACTTTTTGCTGTGTCATGCTGAATGTGGAGAGTGTTGTGGGGTTGACGTTTCCTATCCCTCTGTCCCCAGGCCTGCCAGTCAGAGCGCCACCTAGGGCAATACTACACCTTGCCCCCCTCTCACCTCCACACCGTCTTCCCCCATGGCCTACCCGCAAGATACCAGCAACAAGTACTGTGTGTTTGTCTGAACATGTGTTAGTGTAGTGGCCCTTAAACATCCTAGGCGTTTCACTATTTGTTTTGTTCTGCTTGTGAAATGGCTTGTCTGACGTCACCATTCTGTTGGTGTGTGGTACTGTACGACTGACTGTTGGTGCCCGTGTCCAGGTGAAGACGTTTAACCAGGGTTGCATGATGGTGAGGCAGCCTGCTCTGGAGCTGATATCTTACCTGAAGACAGCTGACTACAGCAAGCCCGCCGTACGCTACCTACTCTGTATCCTACACCAGCTGGACTGATCTCACCCCAATTTAGCTTTGAGCTGTTATCTTTAAGCTGTCGAGTAATGTCCCAAAACAACCTTCTGCCTGTTGGTGTCTTTAGATCTGAGCTATTACTTTTCAAGGGAAGAGAATGGTCTATATGTTTCTAAATGACCAGTGTTGTTGACCTTGACCAGTTGTGTAGATGGATTAAAGGGAAGTGGGAAGACCATGTCTCTCTGTCATACTATCCACTACTGCTCGACACAGGGATGGCTTGTACTACACATACCCGATGGTGGGTAACACACAAACTCACACCAAAACCACATAAACAGACACACACATAACCACAAAAGACTGTGATAATTGAGATGTAATGTCCGGCCATCCTTCCACCTCTTCCTCCTCCATAGCCCACCTGTGGGTGAAGAACTGTAAGGAGTTGCTACCCTCGTCTTACCACACTTCTCGCTTCGACCAACCAATCGAAGCGTCGAACTGGCTACGCAACTTCAGAACCACCAATGAACGTTTCCTCTCCAAGGTAGACCTTTCCAATAAAATACATTGAAGTTTGTGCTGTAGATGTTTCCTGTCAGAACAGGTCTCGGTTCAGTTTAAGTTAATTCTAGCATTAATGTAAAGAACAGGTGTATAAAAACTTCCTGATTGCTTCCCAAACCTGAGACGTTCAGTGTGTGTAGCTCGACTGTGCCTCCCTTGGTGCTGTTTA
Organism: Esox masquinongy; assembly: GCA_016801175.1. NCBI lineage: Eukaryota > Metazoa > Chordata > Actinopteri > Esociformes > Esocidae > Esox > Esox masquinongy. The sequence continues at coordinate 12,188 of JACXGI010010100.1, forward strand.
GATCAAGCTGAGGCAGAGGTACACGTGGACCAAGAGAGAGAGCACCGAGAAGGGAAGTCCACTAGGGGAGCTGGTGGACATGGTGAGTCCACTGTCACTGTCCTTTCATTCTGGGCTCCAGTCAACAAATTCACATTGATATTCATTTGTGCATTTTTGATTGATAAAATTAATATTTTACAAAATTATTAATAAATAAGTGATAACTTACATATTGCTATTGCATATGTAGTCAAGAATTTTGGTTAGACAACCCTAAATTAGTTCACTGTACATTTGGTTGAACACATTACATAATTTACATGGGCTCACCTGTATGTTGTCTATAATTGTTCTGTACTCATAGTTGTGGGTTTGAAGTTTTATGTGGACCCCTGGGAGGGTAGTGACTGCAGGAGCAATATCTATAAAGGATCGTAATAGTGAACTAAACTCTGTGTGAAATAATAGGGATTTAAATTATTTTTAAAGACTACCCCTTCCTCAGCGTTTTAGCTGTGATGGGAGAAAACTGAGGATGGATCAACCACATTGTACTGCCTGTTATGACTAATGTGACAGAGTAAAAAGTATGCAAATGTATAGAAAACCATGCTCATTTTATATGCAGCAAAGCATGTTAATAATGCAACAACTACAAAACATAAAACACATCAAAGTAATATACTTTTTGGCCTAAATATAAGCCTTGTGTTTGGTACAAACCCTACACGTTACTGCGTAACTGCCTATTTATTGTTAATCATAATGGCGGCTGCATCATGGTGTGGCTCTGCTTGACATCAGCAAACACTGGAGTTTTTTTAGATGAAAAGAAATGGGATCCTGCTATGCACAGGACAAATCATGGAGGTAAACCTACCTCAGTCCGCTTTGCACCCGACACTAGTATGGGATGGTAAAAAATTGTGTTTTGGGGTTAAGTACTTATGCAGTCCTTTTATAAGAACACCAAGAGTAACAGACAAGACTGCTTTTGTTGTTCTATGACCCCAGGGAGTTTCTCGTGTGAAGAGCAGCAGTGATGTAGTGGGGGCGGTCCTGAAGGAGCTGAGACTACAGGCTGCAGAGATGGAGGAGTCTGCGGGCTTCAGGCTGGCTGTGGCCATAGATGGAGTCAACAGTCTCTGGGGGAGGACCACTATCAAAAAGGAGGACAAGAGCCCGGTACTGAAACATGCTTCATAAAAATATTGTCGATTTTTGTGGCTTCCATTTTGGTGTCTTTGCTGTTTGCGTACCGGACTGATGTCTCTTTCTCTGTCCCGTTTCCATTTTATCCTGTTTCTCTCTATCAATTTTCTGTCTCTCTCTTTCTCCCCATCTCACACGCACATACATGCAGGTGGCTCCAGAGGAGCTGACATTAATTCATAACCTGAGGAAGATGATCAACAATAACTGGGTGAGAACTGCTTCACGTTTTTATCCTCCATCTAATCATTTCCAAAATGCATTTAAAAAGTGGCATGTCTCTCCTTAGTGTGGAGGGGCTGTCATTGCCACGCTGTCTCAGACGGGGTCACTCTACTCACCAAGCTCTGCCTACCTGCCCAAAGAGCTGCTGGGAGAGGTCAGGGTTCATGACTACGTCCTCATTAATATGTTGTATTGGGAAGGGAATGTTAAAATACTTTTCAGACTTGCTTGCATACATCACGTGTCATACTATGGTCCAATCAAAAAGCTATCTTTATATTTGCCAATGAGCCATCAGTGCTCATCAGTGGTTTGCTCCCTACAGGAGGGCTTTGACAGCATGGACCCATTCATCCCGGTACCAGTGTCCAACTACAGTGAGAAGGAGTTTGAGAGCTGTTACCTGTACTACCTGGACCGCCATTGGCTCCAGCACCCCCACAGTGAGAGTCACTCACCTCAAACCTGTATATTGTTTTTGAGTTTTCTGATATCTTATTGCTATTCATTTTTCTGTGTCTCTCCCTCTCTGTTTCTTTGTCTCTCCCATGCCCTCTCTCTCTCCATTTCTCTTACCACTCTCTATCTCTCTGTCAGGTAAGACAGATGAAGGGAAGAAAGAAATTATCTTCCTCAGCAACAGAAACCCCTCTGTACTAGAGAGACTGTGTGCCTTCCTCTAAAATAAGACTCATACCCTCCTACTGACACATGTTTACAAACTCATTCATACACAAACACACACACACACACACACACACACACACACACACACACACACACACACACACACACACAAAGACTCATGTACTCTCATAACACACACACTCTGATACACACTCATATACACCCATAACACACACACACACTCAGGCACCCATACTTTGTACTAATACACAGACACACACCCACTGATACAGGCACATTCTCACAGACACCTACGCGCTCATACACACACAAAAATTGCAGTTCCATATTTGTATCTCTCTAAATTATTCTGTTGAAGCATAAGCATAATATTTATGCTTATGCTTAATACTTCTGTTGAAATATTAAGCATAATACTGGTCTCTTTAATAATAAAACGTGAACAGTCTGATGGCCATGTTTTCTTTCTTGTAAACCAAGATTGTTGGTCTCCATGTGAAAGTTAGTCTACTGTGTCAGCCAGTTTGTGTTTTCAGCATGAATATAGTACCAGTCGAAAGTTTGGACACTTATCCATTTACTTGTCTCCAAACTTTTGACTAGTACTGTATATCTCAGAAAAGATAAGGGAGCTTATAAAATGCACTGATGGATGGATAGAGGAGGATGAAAAAACATCAGTCTGCAGCCTGGAAAACAAGCACCAAGAGAGAAACTATAAAGACTGCTTATTAATGGTGTGAAATGACACACTTTGAAAGTGCAAATATTTTTTTTACTGCAGCTTGTATTCATCAATATTTTCCAGTGCTGATCCTGATGCTTTTTTTCATGCATATTCCTCAGATAACTGACAACTTCAAAGACAATTTTGATGCAGACATTGTTGTAACCCTACTTACAGATCCCACATTATTTTTGAAAAACGTGAAACCAGTTCCAAAAGCTCTCCTGACTAGTATTGGGAGATTGAAACAGGAGCTCAGACACACCGTTCAGTTTTCAAAGCTCTGCTGACTGTGCCAATGCTTGTTTCAAAGTGAGAATAGTATGTGATTATTGATGTCCAAAGCTTTGTTTGGTCACATTCAGTTCCAAAGCTTGCTGCAAAATGCAGTGTTCCTAATTTCTCAGATGTCAAGGTGCTTTCAAACATTGACCTCTATTGAACACTTTAGTGAACCAATTTAGAAGTTTTCAACATGCTTTGTCTATATAAACATGAAACAGTTGATATTCATTTCACCAGCGGATGTCACTATTGTGTACTGCGATTAAAAGTTAACTTTTTTCGACACAATCGTCAAAAGTTTCAGAAAACTTTAGTTGCTCCTTTAGAGATTACCTTCTCTAAAGCACAAATAAGGTTGAGACTCTTTTCTGCAATTTTTTTTGCAGTTTCAAAACAGCTGTGCGAGATGACTAAAATGTAAAAATGTTGAATATTATGTCAGATAGCACGTAGTATGCAGATATATCCCAACACAACATGTGCAGTCACAAACACACATCCTTCCATCCCACTATGCTCTGCCCTCCTCAGCCAATTTGCTGCTTCCTTCATCTGGCACGCTTCAACCAGCCAATCCAGGCTGCTGCTAAAGAGCCCATTTAATTATTCATATGACTTCCACCTATCCCTGTGATTTATTGGTTTCTGTATTATTTTTTTTGAGATTGCTTATCTAAGTTTGCTTATCTAACCAAAGTCATTACTCCAGACAAACGCTATGCTCTGCCCATGGACATTAATTTATTCACTGCAAACAGTCTGGATCTCAACACCTCTGATGAGAGTACTCCCCTGTCACAGAAATGTTCCAGTGGAACACATGTGGTTAAGGATTGAGTAACATTTAGAAAACATTAAGTTGATCTTGATGGTCTTCGGTTGGTTAGAAACTTTGTTTTGTACACCTCTTCCCCTTTATTTTGGTGTCATCTAAAGATCCCAACTGAAGGATTGTCAGACTAAACTGATGTCTTAAACCATAGTTCAAAGGCTGAAAGGGACATTTTTCATCGGTAAATAGTTTTTCATCTGTAAATACCTGACTGACCTCTGTCTCTGTAAGAACTGCTTTTAATATGCTTTGTCAATTAATGTCCAGAAGACTAAAAAGTGACATCAATATCTCTCCTCTTGTGTGCACACGTTTAACTACCTAGTTAATCTATGTATGTGGCTATCTCTTCATAAATTGCTCTGTACTGTAGTTTTAAAAAAAATAATAAACAACATGTGAAAGTATGTTTATGTTGTCATCTTTTATATGACAATTGTATAGTGTGCATCATAAAACCTAGTGATTAGTGATGTATTGATCATGAAAAAGACTGAATTATCAAAATCATAATGCAACACAAACCACTTTGAAGTAAAGTTTTTTTTATTGAAAGAAATGCAAAGATTTGGAGAATCTAAAAACACATTTTTGTGAAGATGGATGTTACTCATTCTCAGCACCATTGAGGACCAGACCACCTTCTAGCTTATTTTGATTTCCAGATCACCCCTCCACCTAATGTAAGAACCAGGACACCTTCATCAGTCAGTCGAAGAAAAGGAAGCACATCTTTGTTGCCACCGCTGGTATGAGAGCTCCAAATGGGCTTTTGCTGTGTGGTAAGAAGAAATGATATAAGAAACTGAAACTAATGATGAACCCAGGTAGCCCACCGAAACTATCTTTCTCTCCAATATCTAATCATCAGCTTCCAATCCCACCCAAATGAATACATATGATACATGTGTATGGAAGTTGTTCTGAACTGTCAACCTACTAACCTACTACCTAATCAACAAAAGTTACATGTAAATATCAATGCATAAAACATAAATATTCCTTTCACTGGTTAAAAGGGAACACATCTATAATTACATTGGTATAGATGACCAGGTTAGCATCCCCTTGCATTATAACCTGTAGAGCGTCTGTGTTGGCAGTGTTTGAAGCCCAGACAGCCTTGTCATTAGTGTAGACCACAAAGTTGCCATCGTTCTACAAGGAGAAAATGTCACATTAGCATAAAACATGTAATACAGTTGACCTACAGTGAGTGCAGTAAGTGTTTGCCCAACAAAGTATTCTGTACTCAGCTCATTAACCACTTTCACTTTCAATTGCCATTGTTTCCTTTCCCAATAGAGGACCATTTAATTTATTTTTTTTATTTAATTAATTTCCATTGTTGGAGAACATATATATAGACCTACCTGAAAGATAGCTTTGGATTTTCCATTGTTAGAGAACAGAGATATAGACCTACCTGAAAGATAGCTTTGGACTTTCCATTGTTGGAGAACAGAGATATAGACCTACCTGAAAGATAGCTTTGGACTTTCCATTGTTGGAGAACAGAGATATAGACCTACCTGAAAGATAGCTTTGGACCTTCCATTGTTGGAGAGGAGGTAGTCCCCTTTGAACAGAATCCTGCCAGCGCTCATGTAGTTGGCACTCATAATTCTGGAAGAGATGGATAATATTGTTTATTTCTAACAACTGCGTGATAGTAGCAAAATCTATCTGGAAAATAAACACAGAAAAATAAGGAAAACAAGGTATAGACAAAAATTAAAGGTAGAAAATAAATGGGCCTAATCTAGACTATTTAATACTGAAAAGGTATAATCTACAAACTTTCAAATGTACAGTATCATGAACCTCTGTTGATAGTTGAAATACATATTTAATTGTCCATTCTTTGCTATATAACACCTCACAATGGCAACCTGCTATATATTCTCTGCTAATGTCCATTCTCTGCCATATAGGCCCACACATTTAGACAAAAAACATTTTTGATAGATAGGCACTCACAAGTATTTATCAGCAGCAGATTGAAGAGATGCAGGTTGGTGCAGATGCAGGTTGCCGTTGTGAGTTGCTGAAGCAGACCAGGGCTTATATACCTGCTCAAGTTAAGGGGGCGGAGCAAAATGGATGAGGACAGGGGGGAGTGGAGCAGTAGACAGGTTTCTGTTGAACAAGTTTTGTATGTTAACTGGTCACTACAACATCTCTAGTCGCCTCCTCAGAGTATGTGCGAATCAACTAGATCATTGTTTTTCAACCCAGCTCCTGGTGGCACCCCGCCCTGCATGTTTTAGGTTTCTCCCTGTCCTCACGTACCTGATGTAGCTCATCAAGGTATTAATAATGAGCTGATCATTTGAATCAGGTGTGACAGAGCAGGGAGAGATCTAAAACATGCAGGTCGGGGTGCCTCCGGGAGCAGGGTTGAAAAAGACTGAACTAGATGATCGCTATCAAGAGTTTGCTATATACGACTCTCCCCTTCCCAAGTTGTTATCCTCTACCTGCTTAAAAATGTCCACCATTATTCCATCACCCAAACATGCTAAAGTGACCGCGCTGACTTTAATCATCATGAGTTGCTTTGAGAGGCTAGTCTCCCTGGACTGAATTTCCATGCTGCCATAACAGAGCCACAGATTATATCTTTACTATGGCACAGGACACCACCGATCCCACCTGAACACGAGGAATACTTATGTGACATTGTTGGTTACTGAATAAAAGCTTGTTATACACAACATTCATTTCCTCAGAGCTTGGCAAAGGGCTGGGAGGTCTAAGGCTTGACCAAACCTTGTTCAACTGGATCCTTGACTACCTGACAGGCAGACCCCAGTTGGTGAGTTCAGACAACATTACATGCATCTCACTCACCCTTAACAACACTCCCCTCCAAGGGTGCATTTTGTACTCACAATTTACACTTGACTGCATGTTCACATCACAGAGGACCAGAAAGGGTGCAACCACCAACACCATGGAAAAAAAGATCCAAAGGAACCTTTTGAACCTCGACTGATTTCTAATCAGTCTGACATATTGACAGTATTTCAATCTTAATGAAGATTATCAGGCAATAATTGTGTAGAAATGAGAATTCTCTTTAGTTTTGAATGATGATGTCCACCCTCCAGTCCACTTTGTCTTTACAAGATAAGGCGTGTTCGTAGAGAATATACAATGCTTGACAATCCTTCTACTCAGACCCCAGGACCAGCCCTCACCTAATCATGTCAAACTGGCTTTAGCCAAGACACAGATTTGCCCTCCCCTAGACAAATACCAAGCAAGCCTGCACTAGTCAACTCTCTTCTTCCTCAAATTGTTGTCACAGTAATTTGTGCACCAGAGGCATTCAATACTATACAATCACCTAGATGCTTAAGAAAATGCATCGAAATAAAACCTTGAATGCAGGACTCCTTGTTTCCTATAGGCTTCATCATGTTGTTGTGTTGATTGTATTGTATGCTGGAATGTTTTGTTGATTTATTCTACCTTTTTGGCAAGGTGTCCTTTGTCAACAGGGTTTTCCCCTAGTTAAATTACAAATATATATACTCTGTTACTCAATGGGCTTTTCCCCTAGTTAAATAAATATTCAACTAGCCTCTAGTCAAATGAAGGTTTATTTAACCGGGAAATAATAAAATAAAAGCTAAATAATTAGACCTCCAGTGGTCAGTCAATATTGGCCTTGCAGGCCCTGGGCTAAGGGAGTGTGGGTCTGGGAAATAACTCTTTATCACATTGCACTATTGCAACTCCATCAGGCCTATCTGGCACCTGCAAACACTGAGGTTGTTTTTTAAAATAATGGTTTCAACTACATGTTGATTCTAAGGAACACACTGATAAAGCGAGCTGAGTAAAAAAAAAAAGGATGGAAAAAAAACTCCAGATTTTGAGAGCGGAAAATAATGCAGCAAATTGGTTTCAATTGTTGAGCAGTTGCTCTTTCAACAATTATTTTACCTGTTAAAAAGGCTGTGAGCGTAATCAATGTGAAGCAAACACAGTCAAGGTGGAAAATGATAGCTGAAAAAGTCTCTGGAATAAAACACTTTCTTTTGTAAACGTATGTGGCATTGATACAAATCAGAAACAATTATTCTAGTGCCATAACCTAGAAGCTATGTAGCTTCCCTGGTGATGCTCTGCTAGACCTGTTTTGCAGCAATCTGTAGTTTCTTGTTTTGTAGTATTTTTGCCTTAAATCTTCAGCAACTGTTCATTTGGATGTACAGTATCTCACAGAAGTGAGTACACCCCTCACATTTTTGTAAATATTTGATTGTCTTTTCATTTGACAACACTGAAGAAATGACACTTTGCTACAATGTAAAGTAGTGAGTGTACAGCTTGTTTAACAGTGTAAATTTGCTGTCCCCTCAAAATAACACAACACACAGCCATTAATGTCTAAACCGCTGGCAACAAAAGTGAGTACACCCCTAAGTGAAATTGTCCAAATTGGGCCCAAAGTGTCAATATTTTGTGCGGCCACCATTATTTTCCAGCACTGCCTTAACCCTTTTGGGCATGGAGTTCACCAGAGCTTCACAGGTTGCCACTGGAGTCCTCTTCCGCTCCTCCATGATGACATCACGGAGCTGGTGGATGTTAGAGACCTTGCGCTCCTCCACCTTCCGTTTGAGGATGCCCCACAGTTGCTCAATAGAGTTTAGGTATGGAGACATGCTTGGCCAGTCCATCACTTTTACCCTCAGCTTCTTTAACAAGGCAGTGGTCGTCTTGGAGGTGTGTTTGGGGTCATTATCATGTTGGAATACTGCCCTGAGGCCCAGTCTACGAAGGGAGGGGATCATGCTCTGCTTCAGTATGTCACAGTACATGTTGGCATTCATGGTTCCCTCAATGAACTGTAGCTCCCCAGTGCCGGCAGCACTCATGCAGCCCCAGAGAGTTCTTTGCCATGAGGTGCCATGTTGGACTTCAAGTGACCAGTATGAGGGAATGTGAGAGCGATAACACCAAATTTAACACACCTGCTCCCCATTCACACCTGAGACCCTGTAACACTAACGAGTCACATGACACCCGGGAGGGAAAATGGCTAATTGGGCCCAATTTGGACATTTTCACTTAGGGGTGTACTCACTTTTGTTGCCAGAGGTTTAGAAATTAATGGCTGTGTGTTGAGTTATTTTGAGGGGACAGCAAATTTACATTGTTATACAAGCTGTAAACTCACTACTTTACATTGTAGCAAAGTGTCATTTCTTCAGTGTTGTCACATGAAAAGATATAATCAAATATTTACAAAAATGTGAGGGGTGTACTCACTTCTGTGAGATACTGTAAACCTGAAGATTAACATGACCAATGAATAAATAACATGACCGATATACTTTCCACTTTTTGGCTCTAAAAAAAACACGTTTGGGGCCATTGTCTTGCTGTATAGTATGTCAAATCTGCTCACAACAGTTTTGAGCTCTGCAGGCTCTTTTAGGTGCAGTAACATCCAGTTTGTAAAGCTAACCAGTGGTTTGCACATTGCTGTCAATGTAGTTCTGCCAAGACTTCTGCAGATGGTAGTCATTGACACAACTTCATCCTGATCTGAGAGTATTCCTGATCTGTCTGACATAAATGTGTTTAGAAATGGATTTCTTCAGCATGGTAACCATTGTTTGGCCATCCTCTGTAGAGGTCATACTTGGCCAACCAGGCGGTTTGCAATTTCAAGTAATTTAGTAAGCATGGAATTTTGTGTCAAATTAAATTCTTCAGATTTTTCTCCCTCGTAGCTTCCTGACTTTCACTGACATCGCTTTGGTCTCAATGTTGACATAAAGACACCAACAGCACAATGCCAAGGAAAACGCAAAGCCTAAAATAAAGACTAGACGTGTGTTTGAAATATGCTTTTTGTATATTCCATTCTACATGAAAGAAAGTCTCAGAGCAGACCCACAGCCAGGGAATCAGACATTATTTACCGAAACCAGGAGCAGTTAGAGTTATGTTCCTTGCTCTGTAGCTGAACAACTCTCATCTACACCCTAAACGTGGCAGAAATAAAGCCTCTTCTAAAAAAATGTAATCTCAATCAGGAGATTACTCCCGTTCCTCTCAAAAAATGCAGAAAAAACTGTTTCCCAGCAATTCGATGCCTTCTTGAAGAAAAATTACATTAACGAAATGCTCTAGTGCGGTTTCAGATCCGATGATAGCACTGAGACTGCACTCTTGAAGGTGGTAAATGACCTTTAATGGCATCCAACAAAGGTCTTGCATCCGTCCTGTTGCTTCTTGACCTTCGTGCTGCTTTCGACACCACTGATCACTCCTCCCTTCTTTTGGAGAGACTGGAAACCCGTGCTGGGCTACGCACACACATTCTTGCCTGATTTAGATCCTATTTGTCAGAAAGATATCAGTTCATATGTATGGATGGTCTTTCCTCTGACAAAACAAACATACACGTTGGTGTTCATCAGGGCTCATTCCTGGGACAACTATCGTTTTCACTACATGCTGCCTCTCGGTGATGTCATCTGGAATCAGAATATCAACTTACCTACCCTGGAAGCATGTGTATCGGATATAAGGAAATGGATGACGGAAAATGTTTTGCTTCTAAACAAAAAAAAACTGAAATTCTTGTTTTAGGACCAAAGAAACAAAGATATCTATAATCTGATCTCACGGTGAATCTTGACGGTTGCATGGTCACATCTCAAAAAACTGACCTCAGCATTACCATCGAAACAACTCATCTCTCTTTTGATTAACACAAAAAATAGAAAAAAAAGAGCTGCTTAATTCCATCTTTGGAACATTGAAAAACTTTTTATCAAAAAATTATGCAGAAAAGCTTACGGATGCTTTTGTCACTTCAAGATTAGACTATTGCAATGCTTTTCTCTCCGGTTACCCTGATAAGACAATAAATAAAGTTTTAGCCTCTTTACACTGGCTGCCTGTTAAGGCTAGGGCTGAATTTCCCTGTCCTGTCCCAGTCCACACCCGACCTGACTGTCCCAGTCCTGTCCCAGTCCACACCCCACCTGACTGTCCCTGTCCTGTCCCAGTCCACACCCCACCTGACTGTCCCTGTCCTGTCCCAGTCCACACCCCACCTGACTGTCCCTGTCCTGTCCCAGTCCACACCCCACCTGACTGTCCCTGTCCTGTCCCAGTACACACCCCACCTGACTGTCCCTGTCCCATCCCAGTCTCTCACTGTTCAAATAAACCTACCATTAAAATTATAGACAGATTATAGACATTTTTTTGTCAGTGGGCAAACGTACAAAATCAAAAAAATTATAGACGGATCAAATATTTTTTTCCCCTCACTGTATATCCACAGATGTTGAGTACGTTGGGGGCGTGAATGGGTCCCCACCCGACATTTCAGCGTCGCACCAACACCTGAAAGCCCCAACAGAAATAGCAGGTACCTTCTGGAATTTTCCGTAAGCTATCGGCTGAGTCAGTCCCGCCCCTACACACCAGCCTCCCCTTGAGAACTCGTCAGAGGAGGCTTTCAATGACTCCTAGGGAGCAGTTCAGAGCAAAGGCCAGTAGAAGAACATGAGATGAAGCAGACAGGGCTACAAGATGGAGAAGGAAGAACATGACCAGGAGATGGAGTGCACTGGCGCAGCTCCAAAACTACAATCCCCAGCATCCATTCCTTCCAAACAAACACCGGCAGGCTGCCCCAGGGACCAAGCCGCATGCCCATGAAAGGGGTTTGTTGGTTGATTTGAATGTCTCCCTCACATCCTCCTCACACCCTTCTAGTTTTGTTAATTAAACGCCCACCAGGACGTTGAATGAAGTGTGTGTCCGTTCCATGTGTCTCTACTCATTACATACTCAGGCCCTTGGGCCACCGCTCCCCTAATCATGTAAAACTGGCTTGATTCAAGAAACAACCTGTCTCCTCAAAGTGTGTCTCCCCTATACAACACCAAGCAAGCCTGCACTAGTCCGATGTCTCTCTTCTTCCGCACAATTTTCTCACGGTTATTGAATGTACAGTGAAATCCTGTAAAATCAGATTGTTGTATAATTATTGGGGGAACACATGCTGCCAACAGACACAAGCTTAGGAATGGAAAGGAATACAAAAGGGTTATTATTATTTTTAATATTACTATTACTAGTAGTGGTAGTAGTAGTAATTAGTAGTAATAGAGTAAATCCTAAAATTCTTTAACTTTTGGAGGTCCAAAAATGTAAAATACACTGTATGTTATGTAATGCATGACTTTTAACTATTTTTATGTTTTGCCATAGTAAGGGAATGTTATGCTTTCATGCAATTATATTCGTCAAGCTCAGAGACTCAAATTATAATATTTACTTTAAAAAAAGCAATACAATGCTATATGTCCCCACTGTTAAGGAAATTAACATAACATTCTTTTGAGATTTTGTCCAAGTTTTTTAGGACACATCATTTACCAATTAACTGATTAAATTATAGTAAATAAATAATCGTTATGTTTGCTAAAATTACTTAGTTAAGATAATAAACACTAACATAGCAGCATGTGAAGACGATGTTGAAACACTTAAGGTCAGCCATTAAACTGTGTGAGAGTGTGTTCAAGCAACCATAGTTGACTTAGCTTACTAAGACTTGAATAATTTCTTAATATATTTTACATTAATTTATTTTAAATTCTGAAATAAGGCTTTGATCAATATTTTACCTAACAGGTAAAAATATACTGGAACCCATAAGAGTAATATCACAAAATAAATAATAATCAACAGTAAAAAAAAGGTTCTTTCTTTTTGATTAGATTTCCTTCTCTAGAATATGTAGACTTTTAAGTGGCATTTCTGTGACAATAGGGTGGACAGTAAATTAAGGGATGCAAGGATATTTATATTAGAATTCCAACAAATAGATTAAAAAAACATTTATTACAAGCATTTTAATACAGACTAATCAATAACACTCCCCAAATGTTGTTTTAAAAACCTCTTAACAGAAGGCCAGGAGAGCCTAGAATACATCCATACCACAACAGGCACCACCACAGGCTTCTTTCCCAGTTTCCACAGTCTGTCATGATTGGGATGCTCCATTGGCAGAGCATATTGGCCACCCAGAGCTGGTGGACCAATTTCTAGACATGCTTTTCTCAAAACCCGACTGAACTCACATCATTCAGCGTCACACCTGCACCGAGCAGAGCATTATGGCTTGCCAGCATCTCTACAGAATCCCAGAAGCCCACCGTCAGGCTGCTGCCAAAATCAGGGATGTGGACATCTTCTGGAGGCTGAACGATATCTCCTGGTTTGACAACTACCCCATGTCCCGGTTGGATGAGTTGGTAGAGCAGCTAGGCAGGGCCCAGGATATTGCCACAGTAGACCTGACAAAGGAGTACTGGTAGGTGACCTTGGCCCTCGCCACGTTCTAAAGGCTCATCAATCAATCAATCAATCAATCAAATTTATTTATAAAGCCCTTTTTACATCAGCAGCTGTCACAAAGTGCTTTTACAAAACACCCGGCCTTAAAACCCCAAGGAGCAAACAACAGTAGTGTTGAATCTCAGTGGATAGGAAAAACTCCCTAAGAAGGCCGAAATTTAGGAAGAAACCTAGAGAGGACACAGGTTCAGAGGGGTGACCAGTCCTCTTCTGGCCACCACCAGCTTCAATAACATCTTCGTCTATGCCGGAAGCTGGGAGGAATGGAAATGGAGGAGTTCCAACCAGTTTACCTCACCGCTTATCCCAAAAAGTGTTTCCTGGGACTGTCTGAAGCACAATACCTGGGACAAGTCTTTGGCTGGGGGTCTAGTCCAGTCCTAGCCAAGATTGACAGAGGCAGTGAAGACAGTGAAGACAGTGAAGACAGTGAAGACGAAGACCCAGGATCTTGCGAGGATCTTGAGGTTAGCAGGGTGCTATTGCCAGTATGTGCTCCATTACTCGTGGGTGTCTTCTTCTTTGTCCTGTGACCGGCTAGGCTCTTTCATTTAAGAGCAACATTACTGGTTGCAGAATGCAGGTGTGCAATTCTGAATCTGGCTAATTATTAAGGGTATGGAGTAAGAATTATGCCCTGTGATTGTACTCTGTTCATTCCCAGCATTGTCTTGAGACAGTTTTGTTAAGACAGATTTATATGCCAGTTCTAAAAACAGTCTCTATAAGGACACCATTTTCAGTAGCCTACTATCTACATTTGTGCTCATTAGTTTGCATACCCTGGCAGAAATTGTGAAATTTTGGCATTGATTTTGAAAATATGACTGATCATGCAAAAAAAACTCATAGTGATCATATGAAGCCATTTATTATCACATAGTTGTTTGGCTCCGTTTTAAATCATAATGATAACAGAAATCACCCAAATGGCCCTGATCAAAAGTTTACAAACACACAAGGTGACACACACAGGTGAAAATGGCAATTAAAGGTGAATTTTCCACACCTGTAGCTTTTTAAATTGCAGTTAGTGTCTGTGTATAAATTGTCAATGAGTTTGTTAGCTCTCACGTGGATGCACTGAGCAGGCTAGATACTGAGTCATGGGGAGCAGAAAAGAACTGTCAAAAGACCTGCGTAACAAGGTAATGAAACTTTATAAAGATGGAAAAGGATATAAAAAGATAACCAAAGCCATGCAAATGCCAGTCATTACTGTTTAATCACTTATTAAGAAGTGGAAAATTCAGGGATCTCTTGATACCAAGCCAAGGTCAGGTAGACCAAGAAAGATTTCAGCCAAAACTGCCAGAAGAATTATTCGGGATACAAAGAAAAACCCACAGGTAACCTCAGGAAAAATACAGGCTGCTTTGGAAAAAGATGGTGTGGTTGTTTCAAGCAGCACAATACGACGATACTTGAATAAAAATGAGCTGAATGGTCAAGTTGCCATACTGAAGCCTTTACTGCGCCAATGCCACAAAAAAGCCCGGATACAATATGCCTGACAACACCTTGACACACCTCACAGCCTCTGGCACAGTGTAATTTGGAGTGACAAGACCAAAATAGATCTTTATGGTCACAACCATAAGCGCTATGTTTGGAGAGGGGTCAACAAGGCCTATAGCGAACAGAATACCATCCCCACTGTGAAGCATGGTGGTGGCTCACTGATGTTTTGGGGGTGCGTGAGTTCTAAAGGCACGGGGAATCTTGTGGAAACAGATGGCAAGATGAATGCAGTATGTTATCAGAAAATACTGGCAGACAATCTGCATTCTTCTGCACGAAAACTGCGCATGGGACTTTCTTTCCAGCACGACAATGACCCTAAGCACAAGGCCAAGTTGACCCTCCAGTGGTTACAGCAGAAAAAGGTGAAGGTTCTGGAGTGGCCATCACGGTCTCCTGACCTTAATATCATTGAGCCACACTGGGGAGATCTCAAATGTGCGGTTCATGCAAGATGACCAAAGACTTTGCATGACCTGGAGGCATTTTGCCAAGATGAATGGGCAGCTATACCACCTGCAGGAATTCAGGGCCTCATAGACAACTATTACAAAAGACTGCACACTGTTATTGATGCTAAAGGGAGCAATACACAGTATTAAGAACTAAGGGTGTGCAGACTTTTGAACAGGGGTCAGTTCATTTTCTTTGTTGCCATGTTTTGTTTTATGATTGTGCCATTCTGTTATGACCTACAGCTGAATGTGAATCCTATAAGAAATAAAAGATGTGTTTTGCCTGCTCACTCTTCTTTTCTTTACAAATGGTACATATATTATCAGTTCTCCAAGGGTATGCAAACCTTTGAGCACAACTGTATATAAAATCAATACCTGTAGAAAAATAACTACAATGAGGGCATAATTAGGACAACACTGAGGGGTGCGCATTATAATTAGCTGAGAATCCAACATTGTTAAATATTGGCTAAATTGTTTGTTATAATTTAAGACTGCCGGTTTCAGGACATAGGACATACAGCTCTGGGAAAAATTAAGAGACCGCTGCACCTTTTTCTTACCTTTCCAAAAAAGTCAAAAAGGAAGGTTAAAATTAAGAGACCACTGCAAATTGAATGCTTCTGTTCCTCCCTCAAAACCTTCCTTTTCAACTTTTTTGGAAAGGAAAATAAAAGCTGCAGCGGTCTCTTAATTTTAACCCTTCTGGTCCTCTCTCAAAACCTTCCTTTTCAACTTTTTTGGAAAGGAAAGAAATAGGTGCAGTGGTCTCTTAATTTTAACCCTTCTGTTCCTCCCTCAAAACCTTCCTTTTCAACTTTTTTGGAGAGGAAAATAAAAGGTGCAGCGTTCTCTTCATTATTTCGGAGCTGTAGGTTTAGCCCAACCTATATGTATATAATCCTCAACTACCTTGTACCACTACACATCGGCATTGATAATCCCTGTACATAACCATGTTATTGACATTCATTATTATTACCTATAATAAATATATACAGTATATTCATTGAGTAAATAGTATGTCTTTTGTTTCTATTAGCCTTT
>JACXGI010010101.1:0-17800 GCA_016801175.1 Esox masquinongy
GTTACATTGTGGAAAAAGAGGGTGTGGAAAATATTGTGTTGCTAGATGTAGCACACCATTACCCATCGTTTGACAGGTTTGTATTACTCTACACACTCTCCTGAGCAGTTCCTACATTGCTTTCTCTGTGGAATATTCAATAGTTTATGAGCAGTGAGGCAATATTTATTCCATATTCAGTCATTGGCATTTCCTGAATCTTGCCCCTGGAACGTGTTTTAATACCCAATTTTTATTGAATTTACTCTTTAATATGGTCAAACATGAATTGTTTTCTATGTTTCGAGAGGAAAATTTTCTTTAACAATAAACTCTATGTCAGTTTTCAAGTAATATTTTGGTCTCTTTTATTTTGAAAAAAATCCTTATTTTCGTGACCCGGAAGTGATTTTTTAATGTTGCTCACAAGACGCTGATTTACAAGACGCTGATATGATCCCAGTGCATTTGTTTGTTGTTCTTTTTTTTGTTCTTTCATATCAGGGGTTTGATTCAGCATGGTTTGAAACAACATTTTAAGCATCTATGTGCCATGCATCGTATCAGCTAACGACTTTTGGTGAGTCATACAGCAATATTTGGTATGTCAGTTAGCTTGGGTACAGGCTAACTTGGTCCTGTCTGTATGTTTGGCTAGCTAGCTCGAGATGTGTTCACTGCAGTCAGTTTCAGTGTAACTGTCACATTAGTACTTGTAACTCGAAGCAAACAATTTGTTCTCTCATGTTTCTTCCACAGTTTAAACTCTCCAGAAAGCAGTTGCCAGTGTCACCCATCGCCTTTGCTGTACTATAAAGTTTCTCTTCGTGACATGATCACCATGCCTCTGTCAGCATCCATCATCAGTGGAGTACAGAAATTGGTTCTTTACGAAACTAGAGCCGTATGTTTCAATTAATTATTTCAATTAATGTTTAGTAGAGGTTTTAGAAAGAGATTACAAGGTATACTAGGCATACTGTATCTCGGTCAGGTTCCATTCCCTTGTACTAGTTATACTACGATTTGTTGGTTAACTTGTTTTTGAAGCAGATGACCCACAGGACAAGTTATCCTTAATCGATAGTCGGTTCTGAAGGTAGTGCATTGATTGCGTCACAGAGAAGTCCATGTATCCTTATTAACCAGCACCCCTCCAAATCAGAAGCAAACTGGAGAAACGTATTAAAGGTAGTCCGCTCAGGCCGATTACCATTTAGATAAGGTTAGTCGCAGTCCCAGTCTGCTTAACAGGATGGGTCCATATAATCAAAAGATAATGGAGCTGGATGTGCTTGTTTACTGTTCCATCTCTGGTTAATTCTTGTAAGCAAACCTTTCAAGCAACTTCCTGTTTCTTACAACATGCTGCCCAATTGCAAGGCTGACTGGCTAGATTTACTGCCATTAATCAAAGACTTGTTTGTTTGATTTATTGGGGTTGTGTAATAGTTTCTTGGGCGCTGTCCGAAAGACAGAACTGTCTACTGATTCAAAATACCATCCTCTGTGGGCTGCTAGAACACATACAGCAGCTGTGGTGGCATACATATCAACTTGGCTGAATGTTTAAAAGCCAGTCAAGTGGACTGTCTAGGGCAGTGGTTCTCAAACCTGTCCTTTTGGACCACCAAACATTTGAAAAGGTAGTTATAGCTCTGATCTAGATCCCATTATTTACTTATTCAAGACATTGCTATGTGGAATCTGATGTGCCAGCTCTGCAGTTGATCAGGTACGAATGTCTGGAGGTCCCAGAGAAAATGTTTGAGAACCCACTTCTCTAGAAAATTATGTTATGACCTTCTGTTGTTTACAATACATTAACACTAGATGGCAGTATCAGTAAGAATGTGGCATAGCCCTGATATGTAGATTTTTGACAACACGGAGCTAATACACTTTCCAATACAGAGAAAGAGGGATCTCATTGTTGTATGATACATAAAAGCCCAGATTTAACACAGCTGATTAGACCAATCATATCTTAACCAAGTTATTAGTTGAATCCTATGTGCTGACACTGGGCTGGAAAACATTTAAATAGAATTTAACATGTACCAGTTGTCCTCTGGGAAGATCTGGTAATAAAGCTTGCAAACACTCTCTCTGCAGTAGGACCATAGGCTGAGGAACTTTTTTATTTTATTTAAGTTTTTTGTTCAGCTCTGCCACCTTCATTGGTTAACTGATGTTCATATATGAACTACACATAGCGGTGTAAATAAATGGTAGAGGACAATGTTGCCATGCCGTATTATCACTGTGTTCATACTGGACGTACCCTCTACAAATCTCACACCAATATATAGCCCCTTATTGGTTGGTGGAAAGAGTTCTAACTGGCCTCTCAATTTTGTTCCTTAGGTAAGCATGTCCTTTATTAAACCCCAGTTTTTAAAAGTACTTCTTTCATTCGACTTATATTTACCAATGCCCATTGTCGAGTGAGGCTCAATGTGTTAACATTGTATTTTGAGAGTTTGTTCAAAGTTTGTTGACAGTACTACTATCTATAGAACATCTACAAATGGACATTGGGACTCAAAATAAAGTTTAACCCTCAATGTTTCATCCAGGAAGTACTGTAACTACCAAACTCTGTTTCATTATTTTCTTTATTCCAGAGGTATTTTCTTGTGGGGAGCAATCATGCCCAAACCAAACACCGTGTTTTGAAAATTGACCGCACTGAGCCAAAGGACCTGGTGATTATTGATGATAAGGTGAGTTGCTGCTTTACAGAGCCCCAGATCATGGCTCTTATGTAACCAATCATGCCTCAGGGAACAATCAGTCCACCGATTAGGGCTAAGAGCCCAAGCTGTATATTAACCCACTTCTCCCCGCATTCGGCATTACCGCTTTGAATGTGAGTGGGGGAGATGGATTTCGATTTCATCATCAGAAAGATTAGGAGTCTGATTGGTTTGTTTTTATAATAGAGTGAGGTGACTTGTGAGCTCCCTTTGCATTAATCATCGTCCTCCTAATGTTCCCACCCAGTAGATATTACAGCCTGGAGGGGGTAATGTGCAATGTATTTACATTTGATTGGTTTAAATGCCCTGCTAAATGGTCACTGCATAGGGTACCCTAGCTGGCTGCTATGGGAATGTGTTAAAATACTGGAGTGGATTGCTTCAGAGAATCATGGATTAGGTTCTCTTCTGGCTATATGGGATATTATGTGTTGATCTGTTCAGCAGATGGGATCAATATACCGCTGTTGTGATATTAGTGGTAATAAAAGAAAAGTTGCTAATTAGCAGTGTCTCTTTATCAAAATAAAGATAATTGTTAAATGTTTTTCTGTGTTCTAAATGCTAGTCTATGAAAAAAGCAAACAAATGTTAAACTAACCTGGTGTGAAATTCTGTGATGGCCACCTTGTTTTCACTGCTTGCGCCGGTTTTGTCCAGACGCCCAGTTTGAAAGAATCAAGTAGCAGGAAATTCCTTTGCCTCTTTTCTTCAGCATGTTTATAGCCAGAACGAGGTCAGAGAGCTCCTGGGACGCCTGGATCTCGGCAACCGCACCAAAATGGGCCAGAAGGGCTCCTCAGGCCTGTCCAGAGCTGTGTCAGCCTACGGCATCGTGGGTAAGATGGTCCTCCTAGGCCCTCAGTCATGACCATTTCCTCTCCCCAACCAATTGCTTTCTGAGCAGCTATGAGCCTATCACGGCATGTCTTGTCTAGTGAGTACTGTACATGAGGTTTTTGGCTGAGATGTAAAAGCTACCAGGACTAAGGTAATGAGAGCAGATCATGAATCTGTTGTTAGGGGCAGAACATCTATTTCCTGTCCGCCGTGTTTCTGTGGGAACCTGTTTTAGCGGTTCAGAGATTACACACACACAGTTTGGACTCCTGGCGGACTCTTTCACAAGCTCAATCAAGACTGTCACTGTCTCTGGGGGTAGGGCTACTGAAGTTACCCAATAAAGAGTTACATAATCCACCCACGTTCAAATTTATTTCGGTCCAGAGACAAGGCATGACTTTAAGATATCTTGAGATGTCTTTAACATCTCCCTGTTGCAAGTTTAGAAGATTCAATGATTCAGAGTGGCACGCACCTGTCTGTATAATAGGGCTCGGTATCGGTGCTGATCTCCCAATTTGATTTCAGTTAACAAGGTCCTGATTCGATTCCAATTCTGTTTTTATTTAATTTGGATATAATGATAATTACAATACCAATATTGCCTGTAAGAGATTTGCTGAGGATGAAGGCTGTGAACTGCAAAAGGAAGCATACTGCTTATATAACATGGTAAATTACTGAAGATTAATTTTCAACATTGGCCACCCTGCCCAACACATTACAATGAACTTCTTTCTTTTTATTTAATATATATAAATAACATATATTTTTATACAAAATATCAATGATTAATATTTAAAACTACCTTATTTATAAACAACCATGAAAATAATGTCAATTTAGCAAATTAGCTGAATCCTGCAGATTAGGGAGGTTTCCTACTGAGATGTCATTGCAAATCATCCATTGGTTGTTTAAGAGGGGGGGGGGTTGCAGTCACTGCGATTGCCACATTTTGAGATATTGCTGTGGAGTTTGTCAGCCCTTAGGAGCCTCCTAACGGCCTGGGGCCCCAAGCAGTTGCCTGTCTTACCTGTGGCTACGCATCTCGTTTTGTGGATCTGAATCTACAACATGCATATTGTCTGCAGCGCAATAAGAATATTTTAGAAATTATAGGAAAATGACCAGCATATCTTAACTCCGTGGTTCACGTGTGTATTGAAACGTACCGAGTATTGGGGCGTACCGAGTGGTTTCGATAACATACAGTTTACCGTTGCATCCCTTGTATATCATTCGCAGACGACAACCATCCTGGGTCTCATCTCCAACAATGATGAGACCGTTCACAGAGAGGAGGTAAACCTGGCTGCACGGTGCCAGGCAACAACCTCTCTCTCAACGCCTGCAAGACTTAGGAGATCATCGTCAACTTCAGAAAGCGGCGGGGGTTTCATGCCCCCATACACTGATGGAGCTGTAGTGGAGAGAGAGTCTCCAATTTCAAGTTTCTTGATGTGTTCATCAAAGATGACATCACTTGGTCCAGACAAGCGAACTCGGCAGTGAAAGCTGCCCAAAAACTTCTATACTACCTGAGGAGACTCAAGTTTGGCATGTCTGTAAAAACTCTCACCAACTTCTACAGGAGCATCATTGAAATAATCCTCTCAGGCTGCATTACTGCTTGGTACGGCAGCTGCTCCGCTGCGGATCGCAAGTCCCTCCAGAGGGAGGTGAAGTCTTCGGAGCGTGTCATCGGCTGCCATCTCCCTTCCGTGCAAGGCATCTACCATACACGATGCCTTAGGCAAGCACAGAACATCATGAAAGACTACAGAAACCCAGGCTATGGTCTGTTCACACTGCTGCCTTCTGGTAGACGCTACTGGGGCATCGATGCACGCTCTTCCAGACTCAAAGTTTTTTTTCCCCTCAGGCTCCTCAACCAGCAACACTGATCTATGATCATACTGATCACACATGAACATTCCAAATGCTCTGATGTCTTTCCATGTAAATTCAATTGCATTAGAATATTTTTTGTATGTACCATTCATAGGCATATTACTCTCAAATTGTATCTATAATATTCAATACTTCTACCCATATTGATCATATTCCCTATCCTACTCTTTTTGAAATGGCTGCTAGTTTACATTATGTACAGTTAGGTCCGGAAATAATTGGACACTGACACAAGTTTTGTCATTTTGGCTGTTTACCAAAATACATACAAGTTACAGTTAAATAATGAATATGGGCTCTCAGCAGTCTCTCAGCTTTTGTCTCAGCTGCTGTCTCTGAGGGTATTCACATCCAAGTTGGAAGAAGGATTTAGGAATTACAGTTCTTTAATATGTAGCCCCCTCTTTTTCAAGGGACCCAAAGTAATTGGACAATTGACTCAAAAGCTGTTTCATGGTCAGGTGTGGGTTATTCCTTCGTTATTTAATCATCAATTAAGCAGGAAAACGGTCTGGAGTTGATTCCAGGTGTGGCATTGGCATTTGGAAGCTGTTGCTGTGAACCCACAACATGCGGTCAAAGCACCTCTCTGTGCTAGTGAAACAGGCCATCCTTGGGCTGCAAAAACAAAAATAAAAAAAGAATAGAAATGCCAGATTAGACTTTGCCAAAAAACATCTAAAAAAAGCCAGACCGGTTCTGGAACAGCATTCTTTGGACTAATGAAACTAAGATAAACCTGTACTAGAATGATGGGAAGACAAAAGTTTGGAGAAGGCTTGGAACGGCTCGTGGTCCGAAGCATACCACATCATCTATAAAACACTGGGGAGGCAGTGTGAAGGCATGGGCATGAATGGCTTCCAATGGCACTGGGTCACTAGTGTATTATACTTTATACTTTACTAGTGTAAAGTATTTAAAGTTCCCAGGAGCACAGTGGGCTCCATCATCAAGATTCTCTGAGTCCAAGTATCCAAGTAACTATTAGGCCTGAATGTCAAACACTACATCTTGTGAAAACAAGGTACCGCTCATCTCCTTGCTAATACCATCCCTACGGTGAAGCATGGTGGTGGGAGTGTCATTCTATGCGGATGTTAATCAGCGGCAGGGACTGGGTGTCTGTTTAGGATTGAGAGAACTTCATCCAGAGAGCACAGGACTTCACACAGTTTGGGGCAAAGATCTTTCTGCACAAAAATGACCCAAAAATACTCAACCAAGACAACACTGGGGTGGCTTTGACACACGTCCTTGGCCCAGTCAATGCCCGGACTGACCCCTACTGAACATCTTTGGGGAGACCTGAAGTTCACTGACACTCCACATTCAATCTTGAGAGGATCTGCAAGGAAGTATTGGAGAAATTGCCCAAATCCAGGTGTACAAAGCTGGCAGAGGCATACCCAAAATGCTGTGATTGTTGCCATAGGCGATTCTACAAAGTATTGAATAAATGGTCTGAAAACGTGTACATAAGATATTTTACTTTTTGTTGTCAATAAATTAGTACAAATTTATAAAATTGCTTTGTCACTATAGGGTATTGTGTTTAGATTGAAGGCAGAAAATGTAGTCAGTTATTAATTAGGTCTTCAACAAAATTTAAGTGAATACTGAATACTTTCTAAAGGCACTGTACATTACATACAATATATTTTAAATATTTTTCTTTAATTTTATGCAAAATCATTACAGCATTATAAATTTGCATTAAGGCCTTAGTTGTTTAATGGAATCAAGTGTTTGGAAAATCAGAATTATTAAGACATTGTTGGCCCAACTCCAAAAGTTTACTGTAACCCAGACCGAAACAATGCTTGGGTCTCAAATGAAATAAAATGTGCTGCTCGAGTTGTAGACTTATATTCACATCTGATATCCAATCCATTTCACCGAGCTTTTCCTTCTCTGCCTGTTTCTAGCACTTTCTTCAGCATAGCCAGATACCTGATCTCTCAGAGCCTTTAGTGGCGCTCTTACTATAACCAGCTTCCTGCCAGACTATTTCTCTGCCATTTTCTTCCTGAATAACCCATTTCAACTTAATTGCAGTGTTTCAACCTTAAGAAGAAGCATGGCACTTGCATAGAGCCTGGTTGTCTCTGCTTTAAAATGGCTCCTGCAATGGGGCCTCTATGATCTTGCCAATAGAAATGTCAAGCTTCGAATTCAAGGTCATACTGGAAGGATAAGACAGGAGACGAATGGATGGCCGTAGGGGTGTGTTGGGCCAGCTAATGATCCGTTGTTTGTTTTTCGGTTGGTGTGCATGTAAACTAGCCTACACATCGATTTGGCCAGATGAGACAGAGTAGGTTTTGCGGACAACTTTGTGTGAGGCTTTGATCATGGCGCTGTGTCCTACTCTTGCCCAGGACCAAGCTAGTTTGTTGTGTTGAAAGAAAAAAAGGTAATTGGGGCGAAACAGTGGAGTGAATCCCACTCATCTCAGCATCAGCCCTGACCTACATGCAGTAATTCAGAAAATAACACACACGTACGTTCTCCTGCGAGGACACACAACCACACACAAATGTGAAGTGTATGTTAGCAGATCTCCGCCGCCCATGATACAGTATTATCTAATCAGCCACACAAACACCTGACCTGGTCTTTGCTGAAATTGCAACTAACACAGCGTGATATGACATTCATCAAACATTTCTCATAAGTCATCTCCGTTAAGCTTGACGGCGATCTGGTCACGCCGACCCAGACCAACACTAATTTTGAAGTCTGCTACCCCGTCAGTCAAAGTGGACTTGTTACGTTCTACTATTTTTGCCCGATGTGTCTTGTGGTTTCAGGAACAACATGAAACATGTTGATGTGTCACAGACCGAAAATTAGTGTCAGTGGTGCTGGGAAATTGTTTAGGGAGTCGTTGTACAGTGTAATGAGTCATTCTACACCAACCCATTTATACAGGCTTGATCTGAGCGACGCAGTGCTGCTAGTAGTCTATGCTTATAGCTTTTACACAACTCCCAAGACCTCACAGAGGAGTTGAAAGTGAAAGAGCCTGTTTAATATGATTGAAAAACACTAATGAGCTCTCTGTGAAAAAATAAATTGGATTTGCAACCCTGTGAATAGAGAGTAAGTGTAAGTGAATGCACAATGTCTGAAAGTGTATTTTGTAATCCAAAATAGAATTTGAGAGTAAAAAAGGTTTTTTGAAGGTTATCATCAATTATGTAAGGGCTATGAAAAGGCTGTGAATTTGAAGTGGCCGTACTGGATGGAAAAACTAAATCTTTATCATGAAGACACACACACACACACACACACACACACACACACACACACACACACACACACACTTGTTTAGAGAAGGATAGTTCTGTAAATGGACATAAAGCTGCTTTTCCCTGTGATTTCTTTTTACGCTACAGTTATTAAAGGCTTGTTTGTGCTGCATAATTTAATTCTTCATAGACTTTCGTTAAACACTTTTGTTTATAGGCCATTTTCATAAGCTCATCAATGTATTCGTTGTCCTGGTCTTGCAGGTTTCGTACGATTCCTGGAAGGCTATTACATCGTCTTGATCACCAAGCGGAGGAAGATGGCCGACATTGGCGGTCACTCCATATACAAGATTGAGGACACCAACATGATATACATCCCCAACGACTCTGTGAGGCTGACGCATCCTGACGAAGCCAGGTACGGTCGGTCAACCGGCGGTCACACCTCGCCGGAGATATTCTCCTTTCCCTCTGTTTCCCTTCAGTTTTTCTATTCCCTCCATTTACACAAATACACACACACTCACACGCACACACGGCATCCTAAGTTCAGTGGGCAATTGAAGTGTTTCACACCTGAGGTTATGACCGCTGTGCAGGATGATGACTGCACTTACCCACTAACCAAGTGCGATGGGATAAGGGTCAAGGGTCACTCGGTACACCAGTCTATGAAGCCTGTAGTGCACCGGGAATGTATTTTCACCTTTGTAATTGAGAAAACAAGCTCTGGACAGCATGTGACGTGCTCCGATTACTTTCATTTCTCTTACCCTCCAACACTACACAATGTCTCCAGGAGTCATATTGTTTCCTGTGCAAAGCGCATGAGGACAGAGTTACTGAAAAATAACTGCTGCCTCTGGTATTAATCATTTGGATTTGCTTTGTTTCTCTTCTTTTAGATATGGGAGGATCTTTCAGAACGTGGACCTTTCCAGTAACTTCTACTTTAGGTAAGCATGTGTTACCAGCGTCGGGGTGTTTAGCAGGAAGGATGGGTAGGAAGGTTTGTGTGTGCAAACTAAATGCCAAGTTCACCAGTTGGCCTAGTGTTACCCCTGGGCCGCAAATGGCTGCAAGACGTAGATGTCAGCAAGGTGTATGCCCAAATTGAAGTAGTTCTGAGGGTTTTTCAACTAATTAAATGTTTTCCTGTTGGTTTATATCTCCATCCTCTCTTTTCTCTCTTCTGTTTCAGTAATCTCTCTTGTTACTCCTTCATGGATTCATTCTCCCTACTCAATTTCATTTTATTGTCGTGCTAATATCTGTAGCCTGTCTTTTCTCATTAAATTTCCTCAAAAGGTTATCTTCTATTTCTGTTCTCATTCCGTGTCTTGGTTAAAATAAATCAATTTCTTGTTTAAATTCCTCACTTCAAGTGGACAATAAACATCATTTCAACTCCTTATGTGCTTAAGGGAAAGAATTGTTATGTAACATTGTTCAGTTTAAAAAATAATATTTTTCCTAAATCAAAATTGAAGATGCAGCATTAAGGTAATGTACGCCTATCCACTTTGTCCCCCTTTACTTTTCTGTTTTTTACATTTTTGCCAGACCGCGTAAGCGGAGCCGGCCAAGAAAAGCGAATGTCTCTTACTGAGTGAGTGACTGACTGACTGACTGCCCCTTGTTAAATAGCGTAGTGGTTAGAGAAGCGGACTTGTGAACTATAGGTCCTGAGTTTGTATCTCCTCGCAGGCGAAGCAAAGTACGCATTATGAATTATTTTCCGAATAGACGAAAACTTCGCTGGCTAAAACTGTTAGTATCTACATTGGAGTAAGCCTAATATAAAACGGTTTACGGTAATAGTGCGACTGTTTCTGGTGGATTTTCGAAGTACGCATCCGTGCATGCGTTTTGGGTCAGGATAGACAAACACATTTGCTGGCTTAATATACAGTAGTTACGTTATAGTAAGCCTTAACTGAAACTGTAATACGGTTATATTGCGACTGTTTCTGGCATGGAAATGTTCATCTTCAGTCTCGCTAGCAATTGCTCTGTTCTTATGATTATTCCTAGGAAGTTAGTAGATACTAGTAAGCCTATTACTGGCTAATAAGCTGTTAAAATGGCCAGTGGCAGAAGCAATACAGTTCATAGACGCTATAGTTGAGGTAAACTTAATAAGAAACGTTGTTTTGCCATGAAAGAAAAAAATATGTTCTTATGACATGAAATGAAATAGCTTTGGCAGACTCGCTAGCAATTGCTCAATTCTTATGACTATTCCAGTAAGTTAGTATATACCGGTAAAGCTTATTACTGGCTAATATGCTGTTAAAACGGCCAGTGGCAAACACAATACATAGCCGCTATTTGTGGTGGAGGTAAACTTAGTAAGAAACGTTAGTCAGTTTAACTGTATCAATGTCATTCACGAATGGCCAGTTAACTATTAAAACGGCCAATGGCAATAGAGGATTTGTTCAGGATAGAGACAAGAGGCTATACATTTAACGATACAGCCTTTCACGTGGGCGACCCGGGTTCGAATCTCGAGATGGCAACACTTTCTATTGTGGGCCGGCTGAACTAGGCTTGCCTGGTTTCTTGTTTTAAAAGGAAAGTCATTGAGTTATTACACATAATACACTTCAATGACACATCAATACAAAGTGAACACAAATCCCAACAATTTTCCTGGAATAGTATTTCAAAAGTTAAAAGGAAGTGTTTGGCAGTCATTCTGCCTAGGCGATGAGTAAGAAACTCAAAGTATTATTTTCCCATTTCGTTTAACAACACACCCCAATGTAATATAGGCACTACCCCAGCACTACCGTGAAGCCTCTTTGAATCATGCCCTTCAACAACCATCTAAAGGCTGTATTAGGAGCTTGTGCACTTGACTCTAAGCGTTTTGTTTCACATGTGTTTTATTACAGGCTATTTTAGCTGATGGAATTAAATATACATTTGTTGTAGTCCACAGAGGAGATCCACAGGGGTACATTTTGGGTCCTATATTGTTCAGTCTATATATTAATTAATCTTTAACTCTTTTTCTCCCTGGCAACAGGTGAGATTTTCTATTTAGACCCTACATTTTTTCGGGATTAAAAAGTGTCAAGAATCTGTCAAGAATAACACAAGTGTGTCAAGAATCTGTCACGAATAACATTTTTGCCAATAACGATAATGACAAATATATACAGTATAATTAATAAATTCAGACTTGTGTGCCTGAATTCAGCTCTTATTTGCCCTGGTATATATGGACAAAATAACAGTTGTGCTAAAAAGTTTGCATAATTGGTGAAAAATGTACCATTATTAAATAAAACATGAGTGAGCAGACAAAACACATTTCTTTTATTTCTCATGGGATTCATATTCAACTGTAGGCTATAACAGAATGGCACAATCATAAAACAAAACATGGCAACAAAGAAAAAAATGAACTGACCCCTGTTCAAAAGTCTGCTTACCCTTAGTTCTTAATACTGTGTATTGCCCCCTTTAGCATCAATGAGAGTGCGAAGTCTTTTGTAATAGTTGTCTATGAGGCCTGGAATTCTTGCTGGTGGCATAGCTGGCCATTCGTCTTTGCAAAATGCCTCCAGGTCATGCAAAGTCTTTGGTCGTCTTGCATGAACCCTCACTTTTGAGATCTCCCCAGAGTGGCTCGATGATATTAAGGTCAGGAAACTGTGATGGCCACTGCAGAACCTTCACCTTTTTCTGCTGTAACCACTGGAGGGACAACTTGGCCTTGTGCTTAGGGTCATTGTCGTGCTGGAAAGTCCAAGAGCGTCCCATGCGCAGCTTTCGTGCAGAAGAATGCAAATTATCTGCCAGTATTTTCTGATAACATGCTGCATTCATCTTGCCCTCAATTTTCACAAGATTCCCCCATGCCTGTAGAGCTCACACACCCCCAAAACACCAGTGAGCCACCACCATGCTTCACAGTGGGGATGGTATTCTGTTCACTATAGGCTTGTTCACCCCTCTCCAAACATAGCGCTTAAGGTTGTGACCATAAAGCTCTATTTTGGTGTTGTCACTTCAAATTACAGTGTGCCAGAGGCTGTGAGGCGTGTCAAGGTGTTGTCGGGCATATCGTAACTGGGCTTTTTTGTGGCATTGGCGCAGTAAAGGCTTCTTTCTGGCAGCTTGACCATGCAGCTCATTTTTGTTCAAGAATCGTCGTATTGTGCCTCTTTGAAACTTTTTCCAGAGCAGCCTGTATTTCTCCTGAGGTTACCTGTGGGTTTTTCTTTGTATCCTGAACAATTCTTCTGGCAGTTTTGGCTGAAATCTTTCTTGGTCTACCTGACCTTGGCTTGGTATCAAGAGGTCCCTGAATTTTCTACTTAAGTGATTGAACAGTACTGACTGGCATTTGCAAGGCTTTGGATATCTTTTTATATCCTTTTCCATCTTTATAAAGTTCCATTATCTTGTTACGCAGGTCTTTTGACAGTTATTTTCCGCTCCCCATGGCTCAGTATCTGGCCTGCTCAGTGCATCCAGGTGAGAGCTAACAAACTCATTGACTATTTATTCACAGACACTAATTGCAATTTTAAAAACCTCAGGTGTGGGAAATGCACCTTTAATTGCCATTTTAACCTGTGTGTCACCTTGTGTGTCTGTAACAAGGCCAAACATTCAAGGGTATGAAAACATTTGTTTACGGCCATTTTGGTGATTTCAGTTGTCGTTATGAATTAAAAAGGAGCCAAATGACTATGTAATAATAAATGGCTTCATATGATCACTATCCTTAAATAAAAGATAGTTTTTTGCATGAACAGTCATATTTTCAGAATCAATGCCAAAATTTCACAATTTCTGCCAGGGTTTACAAACTTATGTGCACGACTATATAAGGAGACACCTACTAATAATTGAGTTGTTTCAGCCACCCATTGCTGTCAGGTGCATAAAATACAGCACAAAACCATGAAATCTCCATAGACAAACTTTGGCAGTACAGAGGGTCGTACTGGCGAGCTCAGTGGCTTTAAATGTGGCACTATCATAGGATGCCACCTTTGCCACTAGTCAGTTTGTGAAATGTCTTCCCTACTTGATCTGGTCTACTGTAAGTGCAATAATTGAGAAGTGGAAACCTCTAGGAGCAACAACAGCCCAGCCTTAAAGAGGTAGACCATGCAAATTCAAAGAGTGTGGCCTCCGAGTGCTGAAGCGTGTTGCATATAAAATTTGCCTATCATTTGCTGCATCACTCACCACAGAGTTTCAAACTCCCTTTGGAAGCAACGTCAGCACAAGAACTGTGCGTCAGGAGCTTCACAAAATGGGTTTCTATGGCTGAGCAGCTGTACGCAAGCCTCACATGTGCTGGAGTGGTGTTAAGCTAGCCGCCACTGGACTCCGGAGCAATAGAAATGTGTTCTCAGGAGTGATGAATCACGCTTCGCTGTCTGGCAGTCTGATGGACGAATCTGGGTGTGGCAGATGCCAGGAGAATGCCACCTACTGCATAGTGTCTACTGTAATGCATAGTGTCAACTGTAAAATTTGGTGGAAAAAGGATAATTGTCTGGGGCTGTGTTTCTGGGTTTGGGCTAGGCCCCTTATTTCCAGTGAAGGGTCATCTTAATGATACAGGATCCAAAGACAATTTAGACTATTGGGTCCTTTCAACTTTGTGGAAACTTTGTGGCAACACTTTGGGGAAGGCACTTTCCTGTTCCAGCATGCCTGTGCCCTTGTGCACAAAGCTGGGTCTATAAATACATGGTTATAAGAGGTTGGTCTGAACTCGAGTGGCCTGCACAGAGCCCTGACCTTCAACCCCAGTGAGCACCTTTGGGATGAATTGGAACGGCGATTGCGAGCCAGGCCTTCTTGTCCAACATCAGTCATCTCACAAATGCTCTTGGCTGACCTGGCACAAATTCCCACAGAGCGACCTACAGTTAAATCATACATTTTAAGAAGCTAGGTAGAACCACCACGCAACTCAGTAGTACACTCTACTCAATTAGATACCTGTCATTGCTGGAAAGAAGACAGTACAGATAATAAATATTGCAAGCATTAGTTCACAAAGATTGTATAGACATTTTAGGTACTCAATTTCTGTTTTAATAAACCAGCTACCAAATTAATTGGTACAGATAAAATGCATTTATATTGTCAGACCTGTAGTATACTGTCTACTATACCACAGGTTTAACCAAATGGCATTCCGGTTTTAAACAAACCAGATTATAATATTCTTTGTGTAATTAAGCAATAAGGCACAAGGGGGCGTGGTATGTGGCTAATATACCACGGCTGAGAGCTGTTCTTAGGCACAATGCATCACGGAATGCCTGGACACAGCTTATTCGTAGTAAATAGGCAATGCATTATTGCTCTTAAATGGGTTACTGACACAATTCGAGTGGTAAAAATGCATTTCATACCGATGGTGTCTCATTTACCACAACTATCAGCCAATCAGCATTCAGGACTAAAACCACATACTCTATAATGCTTCTTGTGCTTCATTACGTTCTTAATTTCATTTATTCTTTATCATTCCTCCATCCATATGGATTCTTCCATCCATCCTGTCTTCATCCATCTCACCCATTTCACTCTTATTAGTGACTGTACGTCTCGCCATCCATGTTGACCTTTTCCCCTTTGAACCCCCCCACAGCTACAGCTATGACCTGAGCCACTCCCTGCAGTACAACCTGACACTACTGCATAGTCCGTGTTGCCCGGGCGACGGGGAGGCAGTGCATCCCCACAGCAGCAAGCAGGACAGCTTTGATATCTTCGAGGACGAGGGCCTGCCCACCCAAGGTCAGACAGCACCTGCCCTCTCCACCTACATTAAACATATCATCCATTTCATGTGATGCACTTTACATACATGAAAATGAATGATCTCAATACTGGAAATCGCTCTGAATTCAGAGCCTTTGCTAAATGACTGAAAGGAAATGAAATTAACCCCAGGAAGAGCAGCCTATGCCCAGGCCTCAACTGAGATCCTATAAAAAAATAATAATATGCACTTCCTCTCCTTGTTTTTACAATTTCAAATGCATTGTGCTTTTACACAACGTGCACAGCTTCTCTTAAAACCATACACCTGCTGGACACAGTTGTTAGGGGCATCATTAATTTCACAAAGCCTTTATTTATATGATCTATCATTCCTCTATACTGTTTCCATGTTGTAATTTATATCCTTGATAAACCATGCCGTCGGCCTTAATCCCATCCATGTAAAATGATCTGGTTTTGTTTTGTGTTCCTGTCATGGTTCCATTGCAGTGGTCCACGGCCTCCGGAACGAGCCCTATGCCAAGTACGTCTGGAACAGCAAGCTCCTAGAGCGCGTCAAGGACATTGTGCATCCCGATTGGCTCATGTATATCATCCATGGTTTCTGTGGCCAGTCCAGTATCCTTTTCCTTTCACCTAGTTACGACCTGGAAAGTAGAATTACATTACGTTACGTTGTCCCGAGCGACATGCTGCAATTATGCACAGGCTGTGCCAGTGTGTGCAGGTGTTGGGACTCGGTGCCTTTTGCAACGTTCCAGGTGACGATGTCCTAGTGTTTTATGTCCTTGTATACCTTGATAATCCAGCGAATCTGACCGAGTAAGCTGTCATGCCCTTTACTTTCAGACCCTGAATTCTGAAGCGCCTTTTTAATGTGCAGCACAAAGAACTATCATTTTCTCTCTGTCTATCTCTTTCTGTGTCTCTGTCTTCATTTGTCTCTATCAGTTTCTTTGTTTTTTTTTCTCTTTGTGTTTCTTAGGATCTCTTTTTGTTTCTGTCTCTGTATCCCTTGTCTCTTCGCCCTCTCTGATGATACCTGCTGGCATCTGCCTTCTACGTCTATCTCTGTCCAATATTAATGACCCTGTCCTCCTGTGTGTTCTTTCCCTCCACACCCCCACGTCTGTCTGGCGTAGCGCGTGTCTTTCTGTCTTCTTGTTCCAAAACACATGGAATAACCAATGAAGGAGCTTGTGCTTCTGCACTCCTCTGCATTAATAGTCTATATATAAACGCAAAGTTGTCAATTAAGAAATGGTTATCCGTTATGTAAACAGTGCAGTGTTGACTTTAGTTGACCATCTGGTGTTTTGCATATTATTTGATCAGATTAGCTAGAGAGTCTTGTTTGGATGAGTAAAGCACAGCTAATGTCTCCGCTAAGCCAGAGAAACCCACTTCAAACCAAATGAATGCCCAGATTGGTTATATCTATGCATGTTTTGGTAATATTTATGCTTATTTGAAAGGGGATGCTTGGGTAGAAGTGCTGGGCAATAACTGAATATGATTAAAATGGTTTCTCAAACAAGGGACATAAATATGGCAATCCGTTAGGACAGACATCTTTAAGCAGACATTAAGAAATTATAACTGTTCACTGCAACACTTTATATTGAGAAATCGGTGCTAATGACTCGACTGCTGTTGCTATGGACCTTTTAATATGCTTGTTTTAATTGTTGGATCTGTCCCCCTAGTCACCTCCCTGTTTCTCCCAGGGACTGAGGGATGAAAGAGGAAACTGATAGTGTCTTTTGCTTACAGCAAACATTGCTAAATTGCATGGAGCTTTGTGCATGTCTATTGGTAAAATGTCTGAGGCTGGCTTCAGAAGGTGGGTTTTCCAGGATCTTTTCTCAGGGGGCTTTTCCCCTGAAAGACCCCGGCAGAGGAAGACTTAGAAAGAGCCGGGGGAGGGGTGAACAAAGACAGTAGACAAAGGTACTGACGAAGGTAGGTTGCGTCAGTACCAACTGGGAGGTTGGAGAGAAAACAGTGGCGGTGGAAGTGATGTTAGCAGGTTTGGGTTCATTTCCATTTCAATTCAGCAAATGGATGCACTGTGTGATTTTTTTTTTGTTTTTATTATTGTTATTGTATTATTTGTTTACGTCTGTGTGGTCTACCTTAATGTCTGCGTGAAGAGCTGTTGATCTACGGCCGTCCGGTTCACATCACCCTTATTGCCAGGCGCTCCAGTAAATTTGCTGGCACCCGCTTCCTCAAGAGAGGAGCCAACTGTGAGGTACTATCTGCCTCACC
>JACXGI010010101.1:17900-28616 GCA_016801175.1 Esox masquinongy
CTGGACTGAATAAAAAACAGATTGTATGAATATGTGATCCACCTTAAGTAACATGTTACACGAAGTAGACAGAGCCTGTCAATAAAAACTCCGTACATGACAAAAATAATAGCACACACCAGATACAGGTATCTAATGAAGGGGTTTTCTGAAGCTTTACTTAATGGGGTGTGTATGTAGTATGTATGTATGTGTGTGTGTGTGTGTGTGTGTGTGATCCCGGTGTTTCGGTACATGTGGAAACCAGACGTCACCGCAAAGATTATACAGCCTGAAAAATAAAGGTCCCCACAAGTTCTTTTTTTGGAGTAATCTCTAGGGAAAATATGATTTCCGAGTTATGGCGTAGATACTGTAAAAGCGTTGCTTTGCCTTCGGGTCAATATGACATTATATCTGCTACAGCAAAAACTCACCAAAAATGTTTTTCCTTATTTCCATTCACTGGACAGAATGAACATGTCTGTCAGCCACTGACCATTAAAACTCTGTAATTTGGAATGTTTGGATGCTGCAATTTGACGTGATGCAACGCGAGTAGAATATCAGCTGTTATTTATTTTGAAGCAGACAGTCCTTAATGGCTGATGGCAACACTGACGCAACACTGATGTAGTTTAGCTTAGGCATTAGGGGTTAGGTTTAGGGGAAATTGTACAACTCGGCATAATGTTAGAATTGGGGTTACTGTTGGGTTTAAGCATTATGGGTTAGGTTTAGTGATGAGTGTTTTGATTAGGGGATCTGTCGCTGGTGTCACTGTCAAAAATGAAAGAGATACAAGGCGGAGGAAAAGTGTGTAGAGCCATGTGATTTTGAGTAAATTATGCCTCCTGTGTTTTCGTCCTGTCCTCTGCAGGGCAATGTAGCCAATGAGGTGGAAACAGAGCAGATCATTCATGATGCGTCAGTGATGTCATTCATGGCGGGGAGCTACTCATCTTATGTTCAGGTCAGGGGTTCCGTACCGCTCTACTGGTCCCAGGACATCTCCACCATGATGCCTAAACCTCCCATACGACGTAAGACACTTGTTTGATTCATTTTTTTTGGTTTCTAAGGAACCTCTGTTTGTTTTATCGTACAGACTGGTTCTGTATTATTGCCGGACCACGTAAGCAGAGCCGGCTAAGAAGAGCGAATGTCTCTTACTGAGTGAGTGAGTGAGTGACATAACTTACTGAGTGACTGACTGACTGACTACCCCTTGTTAAATAGCGTAGTGGTTAGAGAAGCGGATGTGTGAATTATAGGTCTCGAGTTCGTATCTCCTCGCAGGCGAAGCGAAGTACGCATTGTAAATTGTTCCGTATAGATGAAAACTTTGCTGGCTAAAACCGAAACCTGAAATTGTATACCGTTATATTGCGACTGTTTTTGGCATGGAATAATTCATCTTCAGTCTCGCTAGCAATTGCTCAATTCTTATGATTATTCCTAGGAAGTTAGTAGATACTAGTAAGCCTATTACTGGCTAATAAGCTTTTAAAACGGCCAGTGGCAAAAGCAATACAGTTCATAGACGTTATATTTGGTGGAGGTAAACTTAATAAGAAACGTTAGTCAGTTTAACACAATCCTCAATGGAGTCTAGCGACTGCTGAAACATGTAATGCCGTGGCGTAGTGGTTAAAGACAGTGCCTCTCATGTGGAAGACCTAAGTTTGAATCTATTGAGAGCAACAACATTTATTATTTTTAATATTTATTATTTCTGGTAGATTCCACGGTTCTCTCGTCTTTTCACTTGATGAAAAAGTTAGTTATCGTCGCCTTTATTGATAGTTATTGTATAAATGTCATTCACAAATTAAAGAAAAAATTGTTGTTTTGCCATGAAAGAAAAAAATACGTTCTTATGCCATGAAATGAAATAGCTTTGGCAGACTCGCTAGCAATTGTTCAATTCTTATGACTATTCCAGTAAGTTAGTAGATACCGGTAAAGCTTATTACTGGCTAATACGCTGTTAAAACGGCCAGTGGCAAACACAATACATAGCTGCTATTTGTGGTGGAGGTAAACTTAGTAAGAAACGTTAGTCAGTTTAACTGTATCAGTGTCATTCACGAATGGCCAATTAACTATTAAAACGGCCAATGGCAAATGTTCAGTTCCGTGGTGTAGTGGTTAACGACACAGCCTTTCATGTGGACGACCAGGGTTAGAATCTTGAGGTGGCAACATTTTCTATTGCGGGCTGGCTGAACTAGGCTTGCCTGGTTACATGTTGATAATCAATAGTGATGATAATAATTAATCTTTTAATATCGTCCTTCACAGCTGAGTATTAATTTTGATGATAGTGGAGTGTTAAGGGTATTCAGTCTATTAATGTATTCTGCTGGTGTTTGGACATACCTATATTACCCAACTTATGAAAAAGGCTTACAAAAAATATATACGCTCAACGGCCACTTAATTAGGTACACCTTGCTAGTTCTGGGTTGGACCCCCTTTTGCCTTCAGAACTGCCTTAATTCTTCATGCATCGATTCAACAAGGTGCTGGAAACATTCCTCAGAGATTTTGGTCCATATTGACATTATAGCATCACCAGTTGCTGCAGATTTGTCGGCTGCACATCCATAATGTGAATCTCCTTTTCACCACATCTGTGATGTGAATCTCCCGTTTCACCACATCCATGATGTGAATCTCCCGTTCCACCCCCTCTGTTGACAGTGGAGACCATTTGATAACAGTGAACTCATTGTCATGTTCAAGAAACCAGTTTGAGATGTGAGCTTTGTGACATGGTGCATTATCCTGTTAGAAGTAGCCATTAGAAGATGGGTACACTGTGGTCATAAAGGGATGAGCATCAATACTCCGGTAAGCTGTGGCATTTAAACGGTGTTCAGTTGGTACTAAGGGGCCCAAAGTGTGCCAAGAAAATATCCCCAACACCATTAAACCACCACCACCAGCCTGAACCGTTGATACAAGGCAGGATGGATCCATGCTTTCATGTTGTTTATGCCAAATTCTGACCCTAGCATCTGAATGTCGCAGCAGGAATCGAGACTCATCAGACCAGGCAATGTTTTTCCAATCTTCTATTGTCCAATTTTGGTGGGCCAGTGCAAATTGTAGCCTTAGTTTCCTGTTCTTATCTGACAGGAGTGGCACCTGGTGTGGTCTTCTGCTGCTGTAGCCCACCTGCTTCACAGTTTGACGTGTTCTGTGTTCTGAGATGCTCTTCTGCATACATTTCTTGTAATAAGTGTCTGGCCATTCTCCTCTGACCTCTGCTATAATCAAGGCATTTTTGCTCAGAGAACTGCCGCTCACAGGATATTTTCTCTTTTTTGGACCAGTGTCTGTAAACCCTAGATATGGTTGTCTGGGAAAATCCCAGTAGATCAGCCCATTCTGAAATATTCAAACCAGCCCGTCTAGTACCAACAACCATGCCACGTTTAAATCAGTTTCTTCCCCATTCTGATGCTTGGTTTAAACTTGAGCAGGTCATCTTGACCATGCCTAAATGCACTGAGTCGCTGCCTCGTGATTAGCTGATTAGAAATCAAATCAAGTAAATATACATTAATCTCAAGACGTATTTGCGCCTTTCATGAAATTGGGCAGAAATTAATTCATAAAACAACGCAAACCACTAGTCATATATTAGGCGCAAACATAAGGGGGAGTGTATACTTTTACTTCAATGCAATAATTTCTCAATCGGAAAACATGGGTAACAAAATTAATGGCATCCCTAAAATCAATATATTCTGAAGCGGAGTGGATAACAGCACTAAGCCTCAAGGACAAGGTGGGTGCACCATTTTGGTGGGAACTTGGACCACTCCTTTATGCAGCACATTTCAAGATCCTTGATAGTCCTAGGTTAACACTTGTGGACTGCCCTCTTCAATTCTGACCAAAGGTTTTCAGTTTAATTCAAGTCCGGCGACTGAGATGTTGTAAAGCATTGATTTTGTGGTCCTGAAAGAATTTCTGTGTTGATTTTGATTAGATTAGATTTAGATTCAACTTTATTGTCAATGAACAGTACAAGTACAGTACAACAAAATGCAGTTTGCATCTAACAAGAAGTGGAAATAGAGGAGGGCAGAAAAATATTAATTTTTTCCGGAGCTGTACATATACTTAAGAGACCACTGCACCTTTTTCTTTCCTTTCCAAAAAAGTTGAAAAGGAAGGTTTTGAGTGAGGAACAGAAGCATTCAATTTGCAGTGGTCTCTTAATTTTAACCCATCTGTTCCTCACTCAAAACCTTCCTTTTCTACTTTTTTGGAAAGGAAAGAAAAAGGTGCAGTGGTCTCTTAATTTTTTCCGGAGCTGTATGTACAAGCGGAATGTATAGATGTGCAGTTAATGCAAATTCATTACATTTCTAAATGCAATTCTAAATGTGCAATGGAAAATTTACAGAAAATGTACAGGTATTAAGTATAATGTATGTACAAGTGGGATAAATAGTTGTGCGGGTAACAAGTGGCAATTCTCAATGGCATCTGAATTTGCAGTCGAGACAAATTAATGGAGTAGGGTTGCATGTGCACCCGGGATGCAGAGATGGCAGCAATGAGGTCCCCGAGGTAGACGTGTGTGTATATATAACAACTGAAAAATCCAAGTACGATGGCAATTCTAAATGTGCAATGAAGGCAAATTGAATGTGCAAGGTGCATGTGCAACTGAAATGCAGGGATAGCAGCAGTGAGGTTCCCGAGGTAGACACGTACCTGTAACTACTGAAAACTTCCATTATCAGACTTTGCAAGGCAGTGTCAGAGTCCAGTAGTACAAAGGGAGTAGTGCCGTAGTTTTGTTTATTCAGCTGATTTTAAAATGTTGAAACAGTCTGTACAATTACATGTAATAGCATTTTCATTAGTTTCGGTGGGCAGGTCTTGTACATTTCTGAAATGTCCAGGGAAATAAAATGCTGCCGGTCACATTGTCCAGCAACACATTTTTAGCAACACATTTTCTGTAAGGAAAACCTGGTGTCACGATAAGTTGGGCAAGTTTAGGCCTTTGATTCATAGAGCCACAATGTACTGTATGTTCTACAGTATACACATTGTTCTCATATCTTGTCCTCAGTTTCAAAACCAAGCTCTCGTTCAAAAGGCCCTCCCTTATATTAGCTGTAGTTACAATCGCAAAAGTCTGAAGAGCCTTGTAAAGTCTGGAGTCTGATCCTTTTACACATGACACATGATTCCAACTCAGGGTGTTTAGGCTCTGTCTCAAAATGGTAAATGTATCCTAAGAAAATTTCTCAAAAAAGTGAGATATTTGTGAAGGAACCGAAAAATGTCAATTCTATGTTTATTTGTATATTAGATTCAAGATTAGATTACATTCAACTTCATTGTCATTGAACAGTACAAGTACAATACAACGAAATGCAGTTAGCATCTAACCAGAAGTGCAGAGGGCACAAGTATTTACAAGTATTTACATGTATTATGTACATTACAAGTGGAATGTGTAGATGTGCAATGAAGGCAAATGCAATACAAATGGCAATACTAAATATGCAATACAAATGGCAATACTAAATGTGCAATTAATGCAAATAGAGGAGGGCAGAAAGTTCACAAGTTTTAGGTATAGTGAAATTTACAAGTGCGATAATAGTTGTTCGGGTACAAATGGCAATTTCTAAATTGCATTCTAGATGTGCAAATGAGGCAAATGAAGGAATAATGTATTAGGGTAGCATGAGCAACTGGGATGCAGCGATAGCAGCACTAAGGTCCTTGAGGTAGACGTGTGTGTAACAACTGTACAACTGCAAGCACAATGGCAATTCTAAGTGTGCAGAATGTAAATGAGCAAAGAGGCAAATTGAATGTGCAAGGTGCATGTGCAACTGAAATGCAGGGATAGCAGCAGTGAGGTTCCTGAGGTAGACACATACATGTAACGACTGAAAAACTTCCATTGTCAGGCTTGCAAGGCAGTGTCAGAGAAGTACAAAGGAGTAGTGCAACAAGGACCTGAGAGG
This sequence comes from Esox masquinongy, assembly GCA_016801175.1. Classification (NCBI taxonomy): domain Eukaryota; kingdom Metazoa; phylum Chordata; class Actinopteri; order Esociformes; family Esocidae; genus Esox; species Esox masquinongy. The sequence continues at coordinate 23,891 of JACXGI010010101.1, forward strand.
CGGGGGGGTATGTTTAGTGATGAGTCACAGAGTTCTCTGGGTCACAGAGTTCAGCAGGGTTACAGTGGATGGGATGAAACTTCCTGAGCCTGCCCGTGCAGGACCGAAGAGACCTGTACCACCTGCCTGATGGTAGGAGGACAAACAGTTAGTAATTCTATGCACATTTTCCAACTCCAAAACATATAAACTTCAATGCTCATTGGATTGAATCATTTTCAGGTGATATGTATTTGTGTAATGAGGGAGGGTGTGGCAACAGTGAATAACACCTTATATCAAGGTGTGCATAATTATTAGGCAGATTCATGACCTCAGACAACCAGTCTGGTTTACTAGCTGCCGTTGTCCCTTCAGTTTGATTTATTCTGGACACATAATGGCCACTCTTGAGACCATGTGGGTGGTTTTACATCTTTCAGAGATGGGGTTGTAAGAATTTTGTTGCATAGCCTTCAGAAGATTGGCTCACATTTTTAGGAAGAATCATGCAGCTTTTACGAACACATCTGGCACATATGACTGAAACCTTTGTTCAACCCCACCCCTTTTACATGTTAAGGGCTTTGGGATACCCAGTACTATAATATTATAATTTAATTTTCTTTATGTGATGAAGTATTGGTACAGATGAAAAATTGTTGCAGAACCATGACATGGATTGACCCCAGAGAGCTCAGGGGATAAAAAGAGGAAAAAATGCATAAGAGCTGCTGCTGGTTTTACTGAAGGGCTCTCCCTGTGAAGCATTGTGTAGGAGATGAGAGATCCCAGGGTGCATCCCTCTCCTAAAACCATTTCCATTCATCTTCCTTTCTCATTAAAACTCAAGCAGGACAAGTGTGTGTCCTCATTTTCCTCTCTCTGTGAGGACACAAGTGAAGTAAGAAACATTTGAGGACATTTGCCCGGTGTTTTCTTAGACATTTTTTCCAGGCTTGGTGTGAAGTCTAGGGTGACGCCTTAGGTGTGGTTTAGGGTTAGGAGATGGCTAGTTTTGGATTTGTAGTTCATGTTTTTGGGGTTAGGGTTTAGATCTGCATACGTTTTTAGGGTTTAGGAATTACAGCTCTTTAATATGTAGCCCCCTCTTTTTCAAGGGACCAGAAGTAATGGGACAATTGACTCAAAAGCTGTTTCATGGTCAGGTGTGGGCTATTCCTTTGTTATTTCTTCAATCATTTAAGCAGGAAAACGGTCTGGAGTTGATTCCTGGCGTGGCATTCGCATTTGGAAGCTGTTGCTGTGATCCCACAACATGCGGTCAAAGGAGCTCTAAATGCAAGTGAAGCTGGCCATCCTTAGGCTGCAAAAGCTAAAGAAAATCCATCAGAGAGATGGCAGGAACATTATAGGAGTGGCCCAATCAACAGTTATGTACATTCTGAGAAAAAAAGAACGCACTGGTAAGCTCTGCAACACAAAAAGTCCTGGATGTCCACAGAAGATAATAGTGGAGGATGATCGTAGGATCCTTTCCATGGCAAGAAAAAACCCCTTCACAACAACAAGCTGAGGGAAGAACACTATCCAGGAGGTTGGCATATCATTATCCAAGTGTACCATAAAGAGAAGACTTTTAAATACAGAGGGTTCACCACAATGTGCAAACCATTCATAAGCCTCAAGAATAGAAAGGCCAGATTAGACTTTTCCAAAAAACATGTAATAAAAACCAGGCCAGTTCTGGAACAGCATTCTTAGGACTGATGAAACTAAGATCAACCTGTACCAGAATGATGGGAAGACAAAAATATGGAGAAGGCTTGGAACGGAACATGATCGGAAGCATACCACATCATCTGTAAAACATGATGGAGGCAGTGCGATGGCATGGGCATGCATGGCTTCCAATGGCACTGGGTCACTAGTGTTTACTGATGAGATGACAGAAAACAGAAGCAGCCGGATGAATTCTAAAGTGTATAGGGATATATTTTCTGCTCGGATTCAGCCAAATTCAGCGAAGTTGATTGGACGGCGCCTCACTTTACAGATGGACAATGACCAAAAACATACTGCGAAAGCAACCCAGGAGTTTTTTAAGGCAAAGAAGTGGAATATTCTGCAATGGCCGAGTCAATCACCTGATCTCAAGCTGATCGAGCATGCATTTCACTTGCTGAAGACAAAACTAAAGGCAGAAAGACCCACAAACAAACAAGAACAGAAGACGGCTGTAGTAAAGGCCTGGCAAAGCATCACAAAGGAGGAAACCCAGCGTTTGGTGATGTCCATGCGGTCCAGACTCTCAGTAAAGGATTCTCAATAAAGTATTAAAAATGAACATTTTATTTATGATTGTGTTAATTTGTCCAATTACATTTGAGCCCCAGAAATAAGGGGACTGTGTATGAACACAGTTGCAATTCCTAAACGTTTCATACGATATTTGTTCAACCGCTTAAATGAAAGCTGAATATCTGCACTTCAGTTGCGTCTTGGTTGTTTCATTCCAAATCCATTGGTGGTGGCGTACAGAGCCAAAATTATGAATATTGTGTCAGTGTCCAAATATTTACAAACCTAACTGTAGCTTCATCAAAGGGCGAAGATTAAAAGTTCAATGAGGCAAGGCAACCTATTCTGACACCTACCCCAACAACCCCTGGCACGTACTGAGACAATTTGCAATGTCAAACATGCAAGACCCAATTCGTTAACTAACCCCCTAACCCCAGACAGTGCTGGCCAATAGCACCGCCCTCAGTGGGACCACAACGAGCCGGATTTGAACGATGTCCTCCCTGCAGGAATCATTACCTCTCATTGTAATGAAGTATCTTGAGTCTACTTTCTTGCTTATTAAAACCCATATCTGAATCATGATGTTGGCCTTAAATATCCGTCAGCTAATCCATTCACCACATTATTGATCCAGGCACACACACATGCAAATGCACATAGACACAAAGATGTCCAGTTGCATGCCATTTCCTATTTAATTACAATGCATATCTGCCGCAAGATTTTCGTCTACTTGTGAAACCAGGCGAGGTGGGTAATCAAGTAAGAATTGGGACCCTATTGGGACAAAGCACAAGGTCTTTGCACATAGATGGCATTAACATCCCAGCATATGCTCAGTCAGCCGTGACAACAAAAGGCAAACTGCTGTTACACAAGCCTCCGGATGTGTTTATGACAAGTAGTGCGAATAGCTTAGCAGTGAAGGATGACAAAGAACGTGCTTCTTTGTTTTTAGCGTGACTGCCCATGGCAAACGATGATGAGGGTCTTCATAAAATGGTGTCAGTAAGCCCCCTTGTCCTGAATACCCTGGTTACCGCTGGACTAAATAATCGCAGGTATTGGAGCGATACTCCTGGTTATCGCTCCATTACTGCTAGACTAAGTAATGGGATGGATAGATTTAAAGAGGATCTAGTGAATAGCAAAGAAGGTGCGTGCATGGGTGGGCGCAGAGTCCTTGTTAACTGACCGAGTTATCACGTCCAGCTGACCCACATCATTACATCCCTTTGATTGGCTGAACAGTCCACGGTTGCTGCCGTGGAGATTCGTGTTATGGCCCCATGCAGTCGGAACATCGAAATAAAAGATTGTCTAAGATGGAAAGGAGGAGATGACACCAAAACGAGGTTGCCATTATTTTAATAGTAGTTACCTTGGAATAATAATCCTATTATTGTTAATGCTGTTCTGTTGTATAGTAATAATTGACAGGATAGGTTGTGTATTCCAAAGGACCTAATTTTACAAGAAAACATTATCACGATACACAGGTTCTGGTCCGAGAGGTGTTTCGATCCTTATGGTATTACATTTTTGTTTACTACTGCAAGAAAATACTTTAATTGCGAGAGATAACTGTTGTAGAACTAGTTTTGACCCCTCATGGAAAGAAAATGGTATATAATCAAATACAATGACTGTAACTAACTATATTTTCCCCACTTTTAACTGACTTCTGAACCCTCTCTGTGTCTTTAGTGGACCAGGCCGACCCATATGCCCATGTAGCCGCCCTCCATTTTGACCAGATGCTTCAGCGGTTCGGTTCGCCTATCATCATTCTCAACCTTGTTAAGGTAACAGCACTTCGCTTAGTTATGGCCATTTGAGGATTCCTTACCGTTCTTCTAGCAGCAGGATATCATGCTAGCAGTGCTAACCAAGATTTTCTTTTTCAATATAAAAGCCATCATTGAAATATATAAGGCAATATAGATCAATCTAGTCGGTATATTTTATGTTTATTGTCCGTTCCAAAGTTGTTCTTGTCTGTTCTTTTTTACAGACTAGATTGTTAACTACAGTCGTATGAAAAAGTTTGGGCACCCCTGACAATTTCCATGATTTCCGTTTATAAATAATTGGGTGTTTGGATCAGCAATTTCATTTTGATCGATCAAATAACTGATGGACACAGTAATATTTCAGTAGTGAAATGAGGTTTATTGGATTAACAGAAACTGTGCAATATGCATCAAAACGAAATTAGACAGGTGCATAAATTTGGACACCCCAACAGAAAAATCACATCAATATTTAGTAGAGCCTCCTTTTGCTAAAATAACAGCCTCTAGACGCTTCCTATAGCCTCTAATGAGTTTCTGGATTCTGGATGAAGGTATTTTGGAACATTCCTCCTTACAAAACATCTCCAGTTCAGTTAGGTTTGATGGTTGCCGAGCATGGACAGCCCGCTTCAAATCATCCCACAGATTCTCAATGATATTCAGGTCTGGGGACTGGGATGGCC
>JACXGI010010102.1:0-28507 GCA_016801175.1 Esox masquinongy
CCGAGTGGAGCCACTACGCCAAGGAGTGATCTCTTAACAGAGATCAAAAGGGGGAATTGTGGGGCAATAGCATTAAGATAACATGCAAGTCTGTTAGAGGCTAAGTAGAACTAAGAGATATTGTAACTGCATTAGAGGAGGGGGTGACAGGATCCTTATCTCACTAGAATAGCTGGGAGCAAGAACAGACCCCTTTGGACTTCGGTAATAAACTGGCAGAATGCCAAATAAGGGAAAAGACGCTAAAGCTAGAAGTCGATTGGTTGGAATAACAACAGGGAAACCCGAAGACGGCAGCTGCCATGAAAGATGTGTTAAACAACATATATCTCATTTATATATGGTAGGAACCGCGCCCTGAACCAGAAAATTTAGGGTAGGGGGCTCATGCTATAAGAACTGTGTGTGCTGTGATTGTGTCAGACTCTGTTGGACTGAATGCCACTGTCTCCAGATATATCTGTATGAATAAAGATAATTGCCGGCACTGCGATTTTGTCTCCTCTTAATCTCTTCTCATTAACCAACTCGGGGAAGTACTTTAGGTCGGTACTTCAATACCTAGGTACTTTAGGTCGGTACTTCAATACTAGCTATTCTGTCAATGTCCCAAAGTTCTCCGGCGACGCTGACTTGGAGGCTTTCCTGTCACAGTTCGAGCTGCTAGCGGCTTCAGCCGGCTGGGTAGAGGAGCAAAAAGCTAGGACGCTACATTATTCTTCTCAAAGTGGCAAGTGCGTGCGCGTGAGTTTTGAGACAGATGTGACGCCATACAACACCTGCCTCCGTCTGGTATCGCTACAATAACTGGAAAACATTATTGATAATGAAATGTCTGATTTAGAAAATAGGACGAGATTACCCAGACAGCAGCTGACTCCGCGGCAAATCCTCATAACAGTCAAATTCACTTAGCGCCTCAGTGTTGCCAACTCCGTAAGGAAAGTACCTATTGGCTGTCCTAAAAGTCGCTAAAAACCGCTAATTTGCATGATTGGGCATGTGCATGTATTTGTGATGGACGCTATAGGAGAGAGGAATAACGTCGCGGGAGAGACAAAGTGAGTAAAAAACACCCTAAATATGTTTAGAACTACAAATGAACTTTCTTCTGTCGATTCTTGTTTTTTTTAATGTCACTATTCCAACCCTCCTCCTTTATCCGGGCTTGGGACCGGCAAAAGTGACCCAAAAGAGACACTGGCGGAGTTACTTAGTTTTTTTTTGGTTTATAGTCATCAAAAGTTATTAGTAATTGGAATAAATGTTATACATAGCTTTTTGCCTTTGGATACTAGAATGTGCAATATATGGTAAAATTGGTTTTGTTAACTCACTTAAATACTGCTATCAAAATTGAATTCTTTTCAATGGTTTAGATTACATTGATATATTGATTTTGACGCCTAAATATGGAATAAATCTTAATTTGGGGTAAAAAAAACGGGGCATTTTGCCCCGATAGTGGAGTAAAACGCCCCATTTACATAGTTTGGCATTTGATTAAGTTGCAATAAAATAGTATCATTCTTCCCAATATTTTTTTCCAAATGTATTTGTCTGACTCTAGTCAATATGTTCATGTCAAAATCTGACCAAACATTGCTTTTTTTAGTCAGAAAATACAGATTTCCCCTAAGGCGGCGTTTTCCCCCCAAGTTACCCTACATGTCTGGTCAGTTGTGCAAGTCGAATTTCGTGAGTATTTAATCTCCATACATTTATATTAAAAATGGTGGTGGGCTATCTGAAAGGGTATATTTAATAGGAAAACGTAACATTGTTTTCCAGTGCATTTACGTTTTAAACTTGAGAGGATTTAGTTCTCCAACCACTAGAAACAGATGATAATGGGGGGTGGCTGAAAATAGGGGGACGTAAGCTATGCTCCTAGAATGTGACATTTTAATTTAAAGGAGAACTACTACGATGTAACTGGGTGGATCAGTATCAGAAAGCCAGTAAGACTCCTCTTTCAGTTGGACACTAAAACATCAGATCATGTCAGACAACCCACTAAAATTAAGCATATTAGGCTACTAAGCAGAAAAAGGCAATTAACCATGATTTCTTCTGTACATCTACTGGTGAACCACAGGACATTCTCTTCATCTCTGATAAAGGTGGAAACCCATGCCTGGAAGATTATTACCAAAAAAGTTAGAAACCTTTAAGCAACCAGTGATGTTTACAGTTTAATCCTTTCTAAAACAAAAACTTGAACATGTTTTTCCCAGTTATGTACTCCAAGGTCCTCTGTAGATAGGGGACACCCTTCGAAAGTTATTTGGACTGCTTACAGGGAAACACTAAACATGTAAAAGATAATAGGGCCATTACTTCTGGCAGATCTTCTTGCTAGAGGTGGTGTTGAACATCATGCACTGCATCTTGAAGGATAAGCTTGTCACTCGTCATGTCTAAAACAGTAAAAGGGGTAAAAGTCAACATGTCCTCCCATCCTTTTGTTCTGTTATAGGGTTTTCAACTGGATAATCGCGCCTGAATGATTTGAAGGATGCACCAGTGAACTGGAACACCCTGGATTATGTATATAACCTCCCCTGAGGGAGGGAATGATGTGTCACAAAGGGGAACAAACATGTCAAGCAAATATAATAAAAATAATAAATATAAATGGTAAGGTCCTATAGTTGTTTACTAGCTGGGAGCCCCACCTCGGGTGCCATAACTTACCCAGAAAACTGTATTCACTGCTTTCAGAAACACTCTCCACTTGAAAGTGTAGGGCCCATGATGTGTGGCATCTCCTTCACTCCCACAACAAACGTTATATACATATCCTGAGGTTACCTTTATTTGGGTCACTTTTTTGCCACAGAGGGGACAATACACAGTGCCTATTAGCTGGAGAGAAGTAATACTGATGTCAGGGGCCAAGGCAACAAGCCCAAAAAGAAGGGGCCCATAAAAACAACCAGCCCCCACAAAGGCAAGGTTGCCAGGCCATCCAGACTAGGGGTGGTGGCATTAAGGCGGTAGAACCTCACAAAGGTGTGCGAGCTCCGGAACATTGAGAGAGGTAAACACAGAGGCAAGTGGAAAAAGAAATCCCACAAATTAACTTTTAAGAAAGCACAACTATTAATTCAAATAAATTCCAGGTTGTAAGACCTCCCTCCTGCTCACTTCCTTGCCACCTATCCCGTGAACGCAACGTACTCCCTCAAACAAGCCACCAATCCCTTGAATGCAAGTCACCCCTCCTAAAATAACCAGAATTCTAGTTACCTATTCACTCAGCTGTTTGCTCATCAACCCCACTATTTAGTTCTGTTCTGTGCACTTTTTCCTTTCTGAGGTATTCTTTGTTTTCACGGCAACTCTACTGAGTGTTTTTGAATTACTATTGATATTGGAATATTAGCGTACCGACCTGTTACTGCCTGTTACCTTTGACTCTGATTCCTAGCCTTTCCTGAGCCTGTACTTTTGCCTGCCCATTTTATTCCCATTGTATGACCTTCTGCCTGTTCCACGACCAAGCTTCCAGCCCCCTTTTTGGATTGTATTTACAATAAACATCTGCTGCGCTCTACGCTTGAAACCAACACTCAGTATCTTCTTATTCCTTACCCAGGTGACTACCTCATGAAGCTGTTTGAGGGAATGCCAGGAGTGGCTGCTTTGAAGTAGCCAATATGTAAATATATTTTGATTCCATATGTTTTGTTTCATGGTTTTGTTGTCTTCACTATTATTCTATAATGAGGAAACTAGTAAAAATACCCTTGAATGAGTGGTGTAGGTGGGTCCAAATGATATACTGAGACTGTAGTAAAACTAGTTTTGTGAGAATCACTCACAATCCAAACTACACCTTTTCTACCTTGATTCAGTCAGGTTCACAAAGTGGCGTGAGAGTGGAGCTTTCACAGAATCAACATATTTGGACTGATTATGATATGATGCATTAATAGTAAGTTGAACAGCTTCTGCAATATGATATGTATGACAATATGGTTCACGTGACTATATCCAAATAGTTCCCCTTAACCAGCTATTTATTATCCAAGTTGTCTTCTGAAATCACCTAATGTTGTTGTTTTCTAGTTTACTCTTTTCAAGTAGCTACTATGTTTGCAATTTTGCAATTTGGTTATGGCGTTGTTGTGCTGGTAGCTTATATTTCTTTTTTGTCTAAAGCGTCCTGTTTTCAACCTTGTCCGGGTGAGTTCATACATCTGTCCATAAACATAATTCACAACTAAGTAACTAAATAGCTAATGCATTGCAATTTACTGGATATTTTTAAAATGTTTTTTAGGTTTACTTAAAGCAGTAGGATACACTAACACTTTTTCAACATAAAAGATCAAATAATTATGTTTGTAGCTCAGGATTGCTGAAACAGATGTAATATTAATGCTTTGATTTTCTGTAAGTAGCCTAATGTTATGCTAAATTGACAGAACACTTCAATAATATCAACATCTTGTCCATGGCATTGCAGAATTTGTTTTTATACGTAAAGCACTTGGGATCTTTTCAGTGAATTTCCAAATGTTCAGAAAATGTGGTTATGATTTAAACCAAACCCTTTTTGGCATAAAATTATAAAAAGTTAGAGTAAATTGATCAACTCTGACTGCCTGACTGTCTTCCTTTATTTTAGTAATTCAGATTGGCAGCAGTGAGAATGAGAGATGCAAGTATCCTTTCCCATTAATTGATCTGTAAAATATGTCCTGTCTGTTCATGAAATCATGCTGCTAAAGCTTATTTATTAAACAAAACATCTGCAGTTTGTACGCAGCTGATTGTTTTACTCTGTTGTTTTCCAGCTGCTTTGAAATTACTGTCAGAATTCTATTCATTTTGTAATGATCATATCTAAACAACAAATCTGTCCCACAACAGTTTAGTGTTAACAATTGATGATTGCTGGTATTCACTTTCTACTTCATAGCAATTTGTGCTTAATGTACAGAATCTTTTTGGATATTATTATTGATAAATATCAAATAAAATACCTATGCAGACTAAATTCAACTTGTTTTTGATAATGTTTGAATGCTTTATTTGCATCTATTTTCTCAGGCATTAACAACAGCTTTTCTGATGGTGGACTGCGTATCTTTTTTAGTGCAGGTGTGATGTTCATGTCAAAATTTAGTAGTTATTACGAAATGATTGAATAATTACATTTTAGTCTTTTCAACAGATTAATATATTCATTATCAATACATTGTTTTTGTATTTTTAGTTATTAGTAGACAATGCATTTTATTCTGCAAAAAGTGAAAAAGTTAAGCAATTTTATCATCTGTTTCAGGTTTTCAGAATGTTGATGAGAAATCTGGAAAAAAAACAAATTGTAATGAGCCTTGTGTGTGTAAACCTAATTCTAACAGTAGGTTTTGCTATACTTTCTAAATATATTTGAAGAATTTCTATCCAAAACACACCAATATGATATTGTATATTGTATTTATGTTTTACCTAAATATCTCATATTACCGTATTGATTCAGAATTGTATCAATACGGTAATATACAGCTCTGGAAAAAATTGAGACCACTGTACCTTTTTCTTTCCTTTCCAAAAAAGTTAAAAAGGAAAGTTTTGAGTGAGGAACAGAAGCGTTCAATTTGCAGTGGTTTCTTAATTTAAACCCTTCTGTTCCTCACTCAAAACCTTCCTTTTCAACTTTTTTGGAAAGGAAAGAAAAAGATGCTGGGGTCTCTTAATTTTTTCCGGAGCTGTATATACATACATGTATGTATTGTATGTACATATATATGTATGTACTGTATATATGTACGTATGTATGTATATATCTGTCACAAATCATTTGGCCAGTTCTTTGATATTAATTGTATTGGTGAATTTCTTTCAGTTTCTAGCAGTACAAAATATATAGGGTCAGTCATTGAACAACCCCCTGCCAAGATTTTGTTATAATAAAAACCTATGAAGATTAGATGGAGTAAAAATACATTGTTGATTTATTTTTAATACATGGATGAAAAGAGTTTTTACCCAGTTTCATTCAGAAGTGACAATACTACCACTTGCATGTGAATTGAAATGTCTTGCTATGTTTTCAGGACATACATGCATCTGCATTTTTCCCATGTTGATTCGTACAAGGAAGTATACATTGCAGATGGAAATAGAAGATATCAAGCAGTGCAATTTTGACCAAACAGAAGTAACATTTTTATTCACATGGAGAACTGACTGCAAACTTCCTCAAATGCTAAACATTTATCCGTCATCAGGTAATTCAGCATCTTGTGCATTTTCTAAACTTAATGTCTAACTGATGCAAACAGTTGCAATTTTTAGTAAAACATGTTTATTCATATATTAACCTTATTCAGGTTATACAAAATATTATATAACAATCCTTAATTTATCAAGATTATCTTTTAGATGCTATTATTAACCAGAAGGATGCTATACATATTTTAACTCAATGTAAGTTGACTAACCCCTAGAAAACTGTTCTCTACTTAGATTGTACCATCAACATCATGCAGCCAAATGATGAAAACTGCCAAATAAGGCCTCTACAGAATTGTGTGGATAAATGGACTTTTATAATGAACATTGAAGGGACAGATAATCGGATCAGCACTGTTATTACTAAAAATAATATCACAACTGACCCCCCTGGACCATTTAGTTTCACGGTACATGACTCTGAAGGTGTTGAACAGAAAAACAAAGAAAAGGTCCCAATCTCTGTGGCTGAATTTAACAGAACATGTACAGGACAGGCAGGAACAAACTGCCATTTGACTTCTATCAAAAAGTTAGTCCACATTGTTCAAACGGACATATTTTAATGTCATATCAGTTATGTCAATGTTTGACAACTTATCATTTTCATGGCTTGTATTTATTGCTTCTGTTATTCTTTAATGTTATTATTGCTTCTGTTATTTCAACAGCATATTAAACCGTTTTATCAAGGAGGGACCTCAGAAAGTTAAGCTTAACAACATCAAAGGCTCAGTCACATTCCTTCAGAACATTTCACTCACCTTTAGAATGGCACTGCCCTCCACCAATAATGTAAGCAACAAATGTGAGGGATGGACAGAGAGAGGTCTTAAAAGCAACATGTTAAGATGGTAACAGCATTGATCATTTTCTCTCCATCCCCACCAGGCCATGATGGAGGAGAAGGATGACATTTGGTTAGAGATTCCTATGGAGGCTTTGCATGTTTTCCCGGTAGACACGGCAGATCAAGTTAACCTGGGAGTATTTTGGTTTGAGCATGACACCCTGTTCCCGGTAAAATAATTAGTAACCAGTAAAACAACTTGGAGATTACTAATGAAACAGACCTTCACTCATCATGACATATTTCAGGAAATCTATACTCACCAAAAGCACAGAAAAACACCTGTGATACTTCCTTATTTTAAATACAAAATGTGAATCATGTAGTGACACTAAATTTGTACAACCATAGTGATGTTTTTAGTGCACATTTGAAATAAGCCCTTAAACAAAGTGCTTCATGGTAGCCTGCTATGGAAATTTAAAACATTTACACAAATTTTGCTTTTGAAGGGAACTGGCCTTTGCTAAAGTTTGTCATCAACTTGTTTCTTTAGAGAGAGTGTACAGTATTTCATCTCTTCTGATTTTTGAATAGACGATGGAGAACAACACTAAGCTCCTCAACAACCGAGTGGTCGCCATCGAAGTGGGCGAGGACATTTCAAGCCTCAGCAATTGTATAAAGATCATCTTCCTCTTCCAGAATGCTTCACTGGTTAGTGAGTGTATATTGACATCATATTAACCTTCATTTGCATTTTAACCATTTAGCAGACCCTGTTATCCAGAGCGACTTACAGTTATACAGAGTCACCTTCAGACTCTCCTTTTTGTTATATAGTGTTTCTTTTTATACTTTACCATGTCTACAGTCAAAAAATTCCTTTACAGCTTAAATAACTGTTTATGATATGGTATATCATACATGTAAATATGGATTGGAATATAAGTGGGTACTAACCAGGTTCTATTCTCTCTGATAGGTGAACAAAACACTAACATGTGTGTTCTGGGATGTTAGAAATGGTAGTATATATTTATTCAATTTGAAAAATGGCGCATTATATAAACTGAGGAATTCAATGTTTTACTGTATATCTTTGTTTTACAGATAATGTTGCACATTGGAATTCCTCTGGATGTGTCACTAAGACAAAGAAAAACGGAACATTATGCTCTTGTAATCACCTTTCATTCTATGCTGTACTTTTGGTGAGAAATAATTTCTTAATCTAACTTTTGGAAATGTTTGCCACCAGTTATTTTTTCTATGGTTAAATTAAAATGGAGCAATTAAAGTGCGATCTTACCCATGATTATGAAATACATATTAAGAACTGCAAATATTTCTCAGAGCTCTTCCCAGGAGTGGTGATGTTTGATTTGTAGGCTAATACTTGACTAGAGGAGTGGTGAGCGATGAGATTTAGGGGTAATACTTCACCAAGGGATGGCTGAGAACTGAAATGAAGGGTTGATGCTTCACCATAGGAAGGATGAGCTCTGAGAATGTGGCATGATGCAATTCCCATTCTGTATTCCGTTCTCCTGTGTGTATTGTTAACTGCAGGCGCCGGGCAATGTGTCTGCTGTCAGTTTCCCAGTTGCCAGCCTGACCTCCTTCTCCGTGTGGTTACTGACATTGTTGTCCAGGATGGGCTGTGGAATATCCCTCTGTTTCCTGTGTCTGGCTGTCCTCATCCACCTGAGGTCACATTCTACCAATATATATCACTAACATTAATGGCACATGAAAACAGCTAGCTACCAAAATGCTACTCAGACAGAACATCCTGATTGAAAACACTGTGTTTTAAATTCCATTTTGTCAGGAAGTGACTTAACAGTAACCTAACCCCAAAGAGTTAGCAGAAGTGGACGAAAGCAAAAGAGGAACTTCCATAACAATGACATGTACAGGGATCTGGATTTTGACATGATATTTCATTCTCTCCTTTCTCCAGAAGGGGTAAATCCATTGACTCCATAAACATCCACATCAACTTGTGTGTATCACTGTTGTGCCTCAATCTGACCTTCCTAATTAACGACAGCCTGGCCTCGCTGAGCATCCATTGGTTGTGTGTTGTCACAGCAGTAGCCACACACTACTCCCTTCTATGCACCCTCACTTGGTTCTCCTTGGAAGGCTTCCACCTCTACCTGCTTATCATCAGGGTCTTCAACATTCATTTCCACAGATACCTTCTTAAACTGGGCCTGGTAGGATGGGGTGAGTTCTGAATGTCAATGGCGAGGACAACTATGAAAAGGCCTGATTGGCAAAAAGTGAAATACTGAACAAAAATATAAACACATGTAAAGTTTTCCATCTGCAGCAAAGCTTATTTCTCTAATATGAAATCCGTAGATTTGGGCCTAATGTTAACATTTATTAAAAGGGCCATTTGGAAGATTTGTGCTGAACTACTAGCATATATTCAAGCATAAATGACCAGAAGACATCTGCACTAAATGTTTTAAGTTAAAAGAGTATTTCAGCATAGTACAGCTACCTAATGTATCAGTTACTAAAGTTAGCAATGATACGTTTGTTTCATAAAAACACAAGATCTCCTCAACACAATCTTGAAAGAACAAATTCCTGTATTTCTGTAATCTGTATTGGTCTGTTCCTAAAATACCACAAGTTCCAGAATTCAAAGGTGGATACGACTCCTTAATAAAATGGCGATCAGAGAAATAATTCTTAGAAAGAAAAAAAGACACTTTTTGAACAATTGCTATATTTCAAACACCTTGTTGATCATGCCAATGTGGGGTTCTGTGCCTACTGAAGTTACAAGCCAGTAATGAAAAATGCTCTTTCGTGTTTTGTTTGCTTGGTGGCACTGCCTGTAATGCACCCATAAGTAACTACAACAGATCTCACTGTTAAACATCACATTCTCGTTTACCTCGCTTAAATAACATACCAACAAACAATAACATTAACAAATATTTACCAGTAGAAATAACTGTTCCAAATTATAATTTACGTTTGACAAGCTAATTCTACGACAACAATAACACACGTTTTCCGGTAGAAATAAGAACTCAACTTTCCACTTAATCTGGTCCTTCTATAAAATATGTTTTATCTAGCTACACCTAGCAAAAACACAACATTAACATACTTTTATCAGTAGAAATACCTAAGAGTTCATGCTTTCTGAACTCTCATCTGAATCTGGTTGTTGTACTAAATGTTCAGACAGTTGGAGTGATTGGACTGTTTTGTTACTCTCCAACTTTAAGCATATTCGTTATTCTTGCTTGGTGTTTAACTTAACTCAGGTACCGAAATGAAAATGTCCTTTGTCTTTCAGGTATACCCGGCTTTATAGTTATCATAATTGCTGCTTGTGGTAAATATGGAGAATATATCATATATCTAAATGATGGTGGAGTTGTTCAAATGTGAGTACTGTAATATCATGATGATGATAATTGTGTGGTCTACACCCCTAAGTATATATCTATACATCACTGTGTCCGCGACTCTCCCCCTTCCTAACTCTGTCTGCCTGTAGGTGCTGGCTGACAGACTCTGTTCTGACCACAGTGTCCTATTCATACTTCGTACTGACATGTGTGGTGAATGTTCTGTGCTTTGGCTCTGTGACGGTGAAAGTGGTGAGAGCCCACCGCCAGACTCCGGTCCAGAGGGGGAGGAGTATGAGGGGGACAGTGCTCAGTCTGCTGGGTTTGGCCTGGCTCCTGGGGATCTCCTGGGGGGTCCTCTTCTTCCAGTTTGGCCCCTTGACAGAGACAGCCTTCTACATTTTCTGCACCGTCAACTCTCTCCACGGTGAGATAAGACAGCCATTACTCTGTCATACATCAGGTACACACATTGAAAATTATTCAAAACCCTGACCAACCAAGGTGAAGTTGGTATTAAAAAAACTAAAACTAAAAAACAAGTATTCAACCCCTGTGTTGTGGAAGCACCCAGTTTACATAGATGAAAGAAATGCCCTTAACAAGGACACAGTTATCTTCCCACTGGCATCCACCTGTGAACCATTACATTTCCTCTCCCATTGATGGATAAAAACCTGTTCAAGGATCATTGGTCAGGCTGTGAATCTGAAGGAGAATGATCACCAAAGAGCATTCTACAGAGCTATGTACTTTCTACAGAATAAGGAAAGGGTACAGTACTTTCCAAAATTAGACAGCCAGCCAAACTTCATTTACAGATATGAGAGTCAGGATACAGCATTCCTTCTCCAGTTTATTGGCCTCAAAAGTGTGCATGGTAAATAAGGAGTGAAACTACAACAATAAACACATGAGCAACAGTAAATATACAGCTTGCACAACATGTACATTATAAATCATACTGCTCAACTGCTCTCCACGTGTTAATTTACATATATTTTCTGGTTACTTAAGTATGTTACTTTAAAAAACCATCAGAGAATAAGGTCAGCTGCTACACAAGAGGCTAGACTAACAAGGTTGCTCATTTACACTAACATTTTGTCAGAAAACAATCTGCACAAACTACACTTAGATTTTACAAGATGTACATGTCATGTGAACTAATTGTCACAGGCAATGCTTATGCAAGACACAAAAACAAGGATGGCTTCTGGTTGTCACAAAACATCTGAGCATGGAGCAAACTTCCTTGATAATGAAACTTTAGACGTCTTTTCACTATATCAAAGCATGCTACTTGCTAATTATGTACAAATGAACAGTGGGGTGCACAGATAAATTGTATTGGAAGGTGGCATAATAGTGACTTAGCTGCAATATGGGAAAAGGTTTTGTGGTTAAATCATGTCCTGGCAAGGTTTCATCACTGTGTGTTGTTACTGGATACAAGAAAGATTGACCTTAACATCTTACTAGAGTAGCTATTGTAGCCAACATGCTTTTTACAACCTACAGGCCTCTTTCTATTTCTACGCTACTGGGCCTTAACTCAACCAGACAAAACACCTGTCTCCATGGCAACCACTGCAGCTTCTTCTTCAAGGATGCATCCAGCAACATCCCTCAAACACTGTTAGAGGCCGTTCTAACCCACTGACATGGCTTAAAGCTTGTAGTGGTGGTACTACTGTTTCCTATGGGGTTTTTTACAGAATTTTTACAAATGTTTTTTTTTGTTCATTCATTCAACTGTAGGCAGTACTGAGCAAAAATTTAAACAACATGTAACAAATAATATTTATTTATATTTTTAATGGGGCATTTAACAATTGCACAACTACTTAATGTACTAATTTCTAATGTTATCAATGACACATTTTTGTCATAAAACCACAAGATCTCCTCAACACAATCTAGAACATGTGAATTAGAATTTCACCATAGAATCTACAACCGTTTCCAAAAAAAGTTGGAACGCTGCGTAAAATGCAAATGAAAACAGTATGCAATGATGCGCAAATCATTCATCCGTATATTTTATTGAAAATAGTACAAAGACAACATGAAATGTTGAAACTGAGAAATGCTATTGTTTTTGGAAAATACAATTTGATGCCAGAAACACGTTTCAAAAAAGTTGGGACAGAGGCATGTTCACCACTGTGTTGCATCACCTCTTCTTTTAACAATACTCTGTAAGCTTTAAGGATGAGGAGACCAATTACTGTAGTTCTGAAAGTGAAATGTTTTCCCATTCTTGCTTGATATAGGATTTCAGCTGCTCAACAGTTCAGGGTCTCCTTTGTCGTATTTTTCGTTTCATAATTCTCCAAATGTTTTCAGTGGGTGACTGGTTTGGACTGCAGGCAAACTAGTTTAGCACCCAGACTCTTTTACTGAGGAGCCATGCTGTTGTAATACATGCAGAATGGGGTTGCACAATATTGACAAAATGTGATATTGCGATATTGATCATGAATATTGCAATATCGATATTCATTTCGATATAATTAAATATGTAAAAACACAAAAGTTATGGGAAAACCCATCAAAATATATTCATAACATATGAAAACACCACGTTTTCTTACAACACCAGGGTTTATTTCAACTGACAGTCATATTGGGCTGGTACAACATGAATAAATAAATAAAGACCACTGTCTACTGATCTGGACATGTTGTACTGGTGGTACAGCAGACCTGCCAACCCTGTCCAACTTTTTAGAGTACCAGACGCGCTCTGCAAATTGGGGTTCAGAACTGCCATTTGCACTTGCATTTGCCTTCATTGCACATCTACACATCCCACTTCTACATACATTATATTTAATACTTGTACATTTTCTGCCCTCTTCTATTTTCACTTCTGGTTAGACGCTAACTGCATTTCGTTGTACTGTACTTGTATGTTCAATGACATATAGTTGATACTAATCTAATATGAAGTTTTTCTTATGCCCCCAAGTTATGCCCCCAAGTTTAGTCCCTGCAGAAGAGGAGCTTGTCAACTCTCAAACAGGGCCAATCACAGGTATTGGCTTTTTAGAAACACTTATTAATCGACACTAAAAGCAAAATCATTTTGAAAACAAAAACACAATCGCATGGACACAGACTGCAAACTAGCTACACAAAGCTTTGTAGGCTACCACAAAGGGAATCTGAACGCTGTTTGCTAGAAGAGTCCGGTGATTCAGCCTATGTAAAGGTGCCTATGCTATTTCTTGGCGGTGCATACATCATTTGAGATTTTTTAAATTAATTAAATCTCAAATCTTAGAAGCATTTCCCCTATAGCTAATACAGGACACTCATTCATTCTTTATCTCGCAGTCTTCTTAACTCCCGACTCCATTTAATGCCAAGATCTTTATATTTATTTTGGATTATACTTTTGTCTGTCCTTTCTTTTCTTTCGCCCCCACACTGGTTTCGCTGTCTCTATCTCTATATCTTCACTCACACGCAGTCGAAGTATGCACACACGTCACGTGGTATGCTCCATAGGGTATGTTCGTGTAGTGGACCCGTGCGCTCACACTTGCACGTGACAGAGCAACTGGCCAATGAACCATGATCATTCTATAGCGATTTCAAGGGGACTCTAAATCGAACACAACTAACGGACGTATCTCTCCAAAATATAAACGGAATATCGCGTACTCCGCAACATTTTTGATTTTGATATTGCGCAACATGATATTGCGATAACAGTATTGAGTCAATATATCGTGCACCCCTAGTGCAGAATGGGCTTTGGCATTGTCTTGCTGAAATTAGCAAGGCCTTCCCTGAAAAAGATGTCATGTGGGTGGCAGCATATGTTGCTCCAAAACCTGTACATATTGTTCAACATTAATGGTGCCTTCATAAATGTGCAAGTCACCCATGCCACGTGCATTAATGCACCCCCATACCCAGCGTAGGAATTTCACGACGGCAATGCCCGTCGTTGCCCTTCGCTCTGGCCGTGATGCCCCGAAAATAATTGTACGCACTACGGCCACCATGGCCTTTGTGCCCCTGCTACTGTAAAAATCTCACAGTCAGCAGTTTGTTCATAAGTTTGTTTGTAGTTCGCAGCCGAGAACAACCACACGAACGGACTACATGCATGTAAGCAAGATAACTAGTTAGATAGCTGCCTTATTTAGTGCTTACCTGACTCAAACCTCTCTGTTATGGAAGGTGTGTTCATGAGAAATTGGGAGGTGGGAAATTCTTACCTCCGAGTGGGAGAATACACCTGAATGCTTTTTGAAAGGTCTGAGAAGTAACGTTAGGTTTGACGTCACTCAACATGGTTGCGCTTGTGGTGAAAGATTGAAAAACAATCATTACTCGCCCCGCACACATATGTCACAATATTTATTTATTTAGGTCGTACTCATCGCAGGTGATTGTGATGTTAAAGGATACTTCAGTTTACATTTGGGTAATTAAGATAATGTTATCCTTCTGGCTAGCTAGCCTTAACGTTACTTAACTGTCAATACCGTTGCCTGTTTGTCGTCATGTGAACGCTCCCAACTAAAACTTCTGAAATTAAACAGATTCCAGAATCTTTAAAATTTTTGAGGAATGAGTAGATGTGATTTCAAGGATTAAAACATGAAAGTTTAACTTTTTATGTGGCAAAAACATATCAGTTATAAGTTATAATTCAAAATATTATATTAAAAAAGTGAATAATGTATGTTTTTGTCATTCATGTTTTTTTTCTTATCAGCAATTCAAGTTGTTTATTTGTACGCTCCAAATCCTCTTATTTCACTCAATGGCATTTGTGCCCTGGCATGTGGCCTTTGTGCCTTAAACATTTTTGTGACACCAAAGTCCAAATGGCCATGCCCCTAACATGATGAAATTCCAAGCCTGCCCATACCATCACGGAGGATGGTATTTGAACTATACACTGATAACATGCCGGATGGCCGGGAGGACGTGACGTCCATGATTTCGAAATTTCCCAATTTCCAGTTTTCCACTTCGCTTCAATCTTAAATGAGCTTGGGCCCAGAGAAGGCGGCAGCATTTCTGGATCTTGTATACGTTTTGTTCTTTGCATGGTAGAGTTTTAACTTGCATTTGTAGATGCAGCGACATACTGTGTTCAAAGACAATGATTTTCAGATTGTTTTACTGAGCCCATGCAGTGATTTTTACTACAGAATCGTGTCTATTTTTAATGCAGTGCATTTAATGCAGTGTTTTTAATGCAGTGCCGCTTGAGGGCCTGAAGATCATGGCCATCCAATATTGGTTTTTCGGTCTTGTCCCTTGCATACAGAGATTTCTCTGGATTCTCTGAATCTCTTAATGATATTATGTACCGTAGATGATGAGATCCCCAAACTCTGCAATTTTACGTTAAGAAACGTTATATTTGCTTGCACAGTCTTTCACAAAGTGGTGAACCCCTCCCCATCCTCATTTCTGACAGACCCATCCTCTCTGGAATTATCTTTTAATACCCAATCATGTTACTGACCAGTTGCCAATGAACCCATTTTTTTTAGCATTACACAACTTTTCCAGTCTTTTGTTGCTGCTGTCCAACTTTTCTGAAATGTTGCTGGCATCAAATTCAAGGTCGGCATATATTTTTCAAAAAACAAAATATCTGTTTCAACATTTGATATGTTGTCTTTGTACTAGGGATGGGACGATAGACGATTTTAGTACTAATCGTGATGGAAAATACGATTATGAAATCGTGGAGATATTCCATAATCGGGATGATCGTAAATCGGGATAATCCTCATGAGTGACTTGAAAAAGCTCTTGCCAGTCACCGAAGTGTTCCTGACTACTTGTTTTATTTAACTGGAGGGCATATCTAATTTTTTTGAGATACTGGAGCGCATATCTCAAGATTCAACTTTGTCAATGTACAAGTACATCGAAATGCAGTTAACATCTAACAAGAAGTGCGAATAGAAGAGGGCAGAAAATGTACCTGTATTAAGTATAGTGTATGTTACAGAGGTGACATACTGATGTGCAATGTACAGTTGTTATAAAAAGTCTACACACCCCAGTTAAAATGCCAGGTTCTTGTGATGTAAAAGAATGAGACAAAGATAAATCATGTCAGAACTTTTTCCACCTTTAATGTGACTTATAACGTGAACAATTCAATTGAAAAACAAACTGAAAACTTTGACTTCCAACACACATTAACTATTAGAATTTGCAAAGAATTCATGCTTTTCCACTAAATATGGATGTTCTATGAAGGGCAGCAAAGTCACTGCTTGAATAACAGAGCAGTACCTGTATACACGTTTGTTCATACATTACATAGTAGATTGATCAAACGCTACAGATCTCAGCTGTTAATGCCCACAGGCATGGTTTTCAATAAGCAAGGCTCAAATCAATTGCTGTTATAATGACAGTAACTAGCCATAGGTAAAAGTAAGCTATACATTTTGGAGTAGATACTAGCCATAAACCACTATAATTAATTCCAACAAGCTAGTTTTAAATAAGCCATGCTCACATCAATTGCCATTTTATAGTAATAAAATAGTAGCTGGTTATCCATATCAAAAAGGAGTAGGCTTTATATTTTACTGTAGAATACCAGCCAAAGTTCTCCAGCAACAATGTAAATTCCCACAACCTGTTTGTTAAGCAAGAAGCAAGGCACAAATCAATAGAATTAACTTACTTGCCGCTTTTGTCCTATTTAATTGTTGTGGTCCAAATCTGATAAGGAAAATCCCAATGTATCCAGCTACCACTGTCTTTTAAATTTGTCGTACAGTAGCCTATTCTGGTTCAAACCTGTATGGTGTTGAATTTGTATAATAATGTAGTATTCTAAAGGTATTATGAAGGTATGTTCATTCAGAGTTAAATGTGCCTAGATGAAGAGAAGAATAGGACAGGAATGTAAAATGTTTACATTGACCATCTGGCATGGGGGTTTGAGATGCAATCTGTGATAGGTAGACACCCTTCAATGTACATAACCGCTAGCAACCATCTTTACAGTGAGATCGTGTCTGTAAGATCGAGTCTGTAACATCATGAACAATAGAATGTTGAATGCTGCAATAAATAATTGAATTACTCTCTCACTTGACGACCGGGTACACAATCATTATTTCAACGGTATACAAATGGCTGAATTTCTTACAATGGTGTAATATCACCATGTAAGATCACTTAAAAAAGGGAATCCTTCAAATCATGAAGACAAGCCATTGTGTTGCGTATTATACATTTTGCTGGCTAGCGATCTCCAGTCTACACAGGATAATGTTTAAAAAAATTAGTGGAGGGGAGGGGGAGGGACTATGGCAGTGCAGGAAGTAATGTCCATTAGAGCTTTAGTCTTATAGAAAGAGAAAATGTTGACACCTACAATCATCAAAATATCTGCTGATAGAGCCATTGGATGTCTTTCAGTGACATTGTTATCAATCAAGGATAATCACAACTACACAAAGTTGACTTGTAGTGCGATCGGTATAATATGGAGGCTTTGTGAATTGAAACAAAACATGACTACATACATTTTTCTGATCATGCTTGCCCTTCAATACACATGGTGACATAATTGTGTGGGGGTTTAGGTAACTCCTTCTGGCCAATTACAGTTGAAACAACTCTCAATGCACTAGAAATCTCTGACATGATATACACCACCTAAGGTCCCCCCAGGTTGGAGTGCCCCTTAAAATGAAGTCATGTGACCATAATCAATGGAATTCTACTGGAAATACTGTCTGAGTATGGGTGTTTTCTGGGATCTTTCATTTCAGAACATGAAACATGGCTTTCCAGGGCTTTAAGCTTTCAGGTTAGCACAAACTACCTACATGTACATTCAGTCTCTAGTGACTGGTGGATCCTTTTGCTGAGGTAGATGGAGAGATGCTACACCTCAAACAACTGAGGTCAACCTGGCTAATCCAATGGTTTCCTGGTAGAAATTTGGAAACCGTTGGGAGACATGGTTGCTGCACACTGGGTTCCTTGCTATAATGTCTTTTTTGAATTTTTGCCATTGCAGTCTATAATTGTAATACCTTTCTGCCTGGGATTTTGGGAAAGCTGAATTAAGATACATTGCTCTAGGCTCTATGCCAAATGTGACAATGTCGGTAAGATGTCAACTGAATTCACGGCATGATGCAAGGAAACAGTTTTAATTGGGAGAACTGAATAAGTAAAGCATTTCAATTTGTGAGGAAAAAATGACGTATGATCATAGGTACATGTTTGTATGGAACAGAATGTGGGCAAGTCTGAAATTGTGTTCAACGGAGTCTGAACCATTCTTAAACATCTTACTTCACTAAATAAAGTTTGCCAGCATGCTTAACATTGATTATGGTCAGACAGCTACATTATCTGTATAGACATGATTGCGATATTTCAAAAAAGGATTTTGCCCCCTTTTTTAAAAGGTATACCTGGTTAATGGTGAAACATAACTACTTTGATACTTTCTCTGACTTTTCCACTTTTAAATCCAACTTGGAGGGTCATTCATTGAATTTACATTCCCCAGTGGGAACTTAGTTTCAAATACGCCTAAAGCAGAATGTCAATGCTCACAAGGTATGTGAGCATGGACAGTCTCTATTTGTTGCCTTGCTATTTTTTGTGCTGTCTGTTTTCCATGTTTTTCAATTATTTTGACATTTTGTGACAGACCTTGTGACAGACCATGCATAATCCGTCTTGATGATGTACTGTATATTTGTGTAAATAAAGCGTTCCTTATTCATTTAAAGGGGATGTGCCTTACAAGCCATAATAGGTTTCTGCCATATTCCGATTATACTATTTTCTTTTAAGATCCGTGGAAAGGCCCAGAGGACAATTAAAAGAGAGGAGATTTCCCGCTTCCCCCCGGGACAATCAGAACTACCATTACAATTTCCAGTGCCGCTTTAGGGCAAATTACTTCTGGCCCGCTGATTGCAATCACCAGATGTAGAAGGATTCATGTGTGGCACGTCCTGTCGGGAACCTCTCATACTGTCACCCGTACGCTGCCTCTGTATCAATGGTCAGTTATTGTAATC
Organism: Esox masquinongy; assembly: GCA_016801175.1. Classification (NCBI taxonomy): domain Eukaryota; kingdom Metazoa; phylum Chordata; class Actinopteri; order Esociformes; family Esocidae; genus Esox; species Esox masquinongy. The sequence goes on from JACXGI010010102.1 coordinate 19,482, forward strand.
GTACCAGGACGACGCGCGTCCTCTCCTCCCCTGTGGCGCCCCGGCCCATTCCCCGCGTCCATCCTTAAATGTGCATATGTTCAAGTGCCCGCTTATATGGTACATCTGCGGATGATGAGGCGGACGTTTATGATATTCATCAACGATGGTCATCGGTTTTGTTGCGCAGGTACAGCCCGCCAAAAAAGAAAGCTGTCAAAATGCTTACTGCCTGGGTATGGTCAGGGTCTTTGTGTCCAACTGAGTGAAGGATGAAGTTATCTACACAAAGCACCTCATGTAACTAACCCCAAAATTGGAGTAACATGTGCATAGTTCATATTACCGACAAAACGTGACTACAACCTGCATGAATGTGATAGTGAAGGTGAAACACCCCCATTCAATTACACTTTGTGACCTTCTAGATGATTCCGGAGATCTCTAAGGGAAATCCTTGAACCTGTTTCATTTAAACTCCTTGAAAAAGCTGCCAGAATAGTGGGATTAAAAACATGCTATGTAGATCATGGAGATCGCTCCGTTGACCAGAAACAAAGGAACAGATTTTTGTGATTTAGCTCTCCACACAGCTTGTGGTTCGGAGAGGGATAGGAATCATTCCTCAACCCGATCCTACAGGAATGTTACCCTGTGTGACCGGATGTATCCGTAGCCTTGTGAACCTGTCCCAGCACCCTGCTAAAGCCACCACAAGGAATCTGCATCTCATTCAACCCACACATATCTCCATACTACCGATTTGTGGATACAAAGGAGAGATTTAACGTTGAAAGTGAACATACAAATAAAAAAAGGTTCAATGGTTTCAGAACAGATGTAGCCTATAGAATTTGCACGACAGTCCATGTATGAAAGCCTCTGGAGAGTTCAGACCTTGTCTTCTGGATGGGGTGAGTCCTGAATGTCTGTAGTGAGGATGGTGAAGTGATCTATGAACCATATTTCTCATTTTATTTATCAAGAGCAGTGTTTATGAGCAGTTAGGGTTATAAGTCCTGCCCAACAAGAGATTTTCTTTTACCTAACTGAGAAACTTCCTGCAGCCCTCAGACACCAATAATTAAAGGCCAATCTCTGACTAACATTTGTAAAGCTTTTTAATGATGATATTACATAGTAGTTTTTTTTTCACAGACCAGAATTGTAGAACTTCTGTGTAGTTTTGTTTTCACCTAAACCACAATAGGCTGTATACAAAAACAAGCTTAAACACAACAATTTCATATATGACTTTATGCCTTCAGGATGGCTTCACATACCTGTTGATAATAGAATGTGGTAATTTGGAAGCGGTAAATCCAACATTATTTTCAAGTACTTAAGTCTGAAGTATTCCTAAAAATATATTTTAGGTACCTATATATATATTTAATATTGTGAAAACCTAAATTTGCCAGCTTGCTTGACTTTGACTGTGATTTTTTAGAACAGCTATGTTATCTATATTGATTGTGTTGCAATGAATGCCATCGGGTTAAAAAAATATTCAAAGTTAGTGTTGGAATGTAAGAATTTGTAACACAGGTTAATAATTTCAGGTTAATAGGTTAATAATAATAAAACGAAACCGAGTGCCGGGCGGAAGACCCGGTTTCGTTTTCGTTTTGTCTCTGTTAAAGCTCCTTCTTTGACCCTGCATTTGCCTCCAACTCTCTGTGAAATGTGACATTTGGGGATATCAGAAGCTAATTTCCCAGTCAGAAATGTCACTTGAGTTATTCTCCAGGTTATTCTCCGCCTCAGTGCGAGGATCAGGCGATGGCGGAGGGTCCGGAGCAGGGAGAGCCGGAGCAGGGAGAGCAGGAGCCGGCGGAGAATTGGGAGGAGCAGGAGAACAGGGAGAGCAGGACCAGGAGCCAGAACAGTGAGAGCAGGAGCCGGAACAGGGAGAGCAGGCGGTGGCCCCGCCGGAGGAACAAGAGTCAGGGGAGCTGGAGGCACCAGGATAGGAGGTGCGGGAGGAGACGGTAGCCCCACCTCGGAACTCAGAAGAGGTGGCGGCCCCGCCTCAAGACTGAGAATGCTCACAGAGATAGGAGCAGGGAGGGTGGCAGGGGCTCGTCGTCCCACCCCTCCAGGGGTGGCAACAAGAAAGTGTCCTCTAACCACTCTGGTGGTGGCGGCAGTGGCTCCTCGGGTGCCCCCTCTGGCTCGGGCCTCCTCAGAGGGACCCTACAGGGCCCCATAGCACCCCCCCCCCAAAATATTTGGGGTGGACTCTGGGCGGCGGCAGGCCGCGGAGCAGGGACCGGGGCATGCAGGATGGCCAGCCTACTGCCTGGCCAGACCATACAGAATCGGGCAGGCTGAGGAACAGGGTGTGGAGTAGGCCAGGCAGGACTCGGGGCGGCTTGTTGCCGTCGCCGCGGTCGTTGCTGGGCAGGGCTCTGGGGTGGCCATTGGGATGGCCAGTGCTCTAGTGGGTGACGGTAGGGGTCCTCCTCCTCGGTGTCGGAATCCGGCCCTCCGAGGAGTTCCCCTACCGTCCACCTCTGCTGCCTCCTTTGGGTTGGGTCGGTCATTCTGTCATGTTTCACGGAGAGTCGGAGGCAAATGCAGGGTCAAAGAAGGAGCTTTAATAAAGATAAAAGGAAAACAAAACTGAGTGCCATGCACTACAAATACAAAAGACTATACACTGAAACACAGGACAGGAGAATACAACAATGACCGACAAGGACAGGGAGAAAACGCCTGAACTAAATACACAGACTAACAAGGAGAACAGAAACAGGTGAGGGCTAAACACAGGTGAAAGGAATAAACTGATTAACTGAACTGAGAAAAGGACAGACCAAACAAGGACATGACAAACCAAAAACACACAGAAAATATGGACCGGAACAGTCCCGTCCGGCCGGGACCGTTACAAAATGCACCTAAATAAGTAGTAAGTGAAAGACACGGTATATTTGAATAATATATACAGTCTATTTTAACTGTTAAATGTTTTCCTATTTATTGCAAATGTATTGTTGTAAGTATATCCAGTGTATGTGGGTAAATAATCATTCCATATTAATTTGAAAGGGGAAGATGCAGGGCCGGCGCCAGGATAAAGTGACTGAGGGGGCAGTTAAAAATGGGAAGGGGGCTAATCTATCTTTTGGCTATTTTTCTATAGGGTATTTAAAACTTACACTGGGGGGGAAAAAAATTCAACTGAGGGGGCTAAGCCCCCTCGTGGCACCAAGCCTGGGAAGGAGAAGCAAGCTTCTCCGCGTTTTAATTCCTCCTGCATATTCTCTTTTTATTTTCATTTAAAATATATCATATTGTTTTGCATTCTCTTGTGTAATGTAGAAACCAGTTAGGTAATGTATTATGTTCACTAACTAAATTGGACCATTTTGCCACCTTCCTCCAAGCTGGACAAGTAGCCCTCACACACATGATGAGTTGAGGACACTGAAAGGTGTAAAGGCTAAAAAAAGACTAAACATTTGTCACCACCTTCGACACGTGTACATAAAAAAGTATAAAACATAGATATTGTCTACTGTTCCATTGACACTGAGGAGATTTGAACCAGATAACTTTTCAATCATTCGAAACATTGAAATGATTGTGTGGATGCATACTGCCACCTTGTGTGAAGAGATAAGCATTGCTACAAAATCTCTCAACAGGCTACAACTACACCCTCATTACAATTTGACAGGCAAATAACAGTGGGACAGTTATTTTAAAAACCATTGGTTGTTTCTGAAGGTACCAAAACATGCCACTGCCTCGATTCTACCTGTCTCAATTGAGAAGACATCAGTGGAAGGAGTAAATCAAAACATGCATGAATATTCATAAACAGTATGTCCTGCAACCCCCGTTCTACACAGTCCCCAAGTCACCAAATAACATAAACATCCGTAGGCTGGGATTCCAATCCGCCATAAGAATGTTTATGCAATGTCTTTATTCACAATATTCTACCAAAATTCCAAACACACACACACACACACAGAATAACTAAAAGAGAATTAAACTGCTCTGTGACAACCATAAATCTTTTCAAACTCAGCACAAACACCAACACCAACAGATCATTATATCTAAGCCTGTTCTCTGATGCTGATGCAGAACATGCATGCTCTCGCACACCAACACAAACAGTGCCACATGTATAAAGTGGCTCTCAAACGTACTCATACCCCTTGGACTTACCAAAGTACGAGTTTTTGCCACTGAGCAACACAGAAAAGTCCATAACATCAGTGAAAAATAAAATCTACAAATTGTTTTAAATTAATTTCAAATACAAAACAAAAAATAATTTATTGCACATGCATTCAACCCCTTTCATCAATATTTGGAAGACAACAACAATTACAGCCATGAGTGTATTTAGATCGCTACCAGTTTTGCACATCTGGTCGCAGCAATTTCTGTCCATTCTTCTTTGCATTTGCTCAAGCTCTGTCAAGTTGGATGGAGACTTTTGGTGAACAGAGTTTTTCAACCCTGTCCACATATTCTCAAATGAATTGAGGTCCGGGCTTTGACTGTGCCACTCCAGGACACTGACCTTTTTGTTTTTAAGTCACTCCAGTTTGGATTTGGGTGTATGTTTGAGGACAATGTCCTGCAAGAAGATGAACCTTCTACCAAGTCAATGTCTCTTGCAGACTTTAGCAGGTTTTGATCCAAGATTTCTTGGTACTCTCCTATTTCCAAGATTTCCAGGCCCTGTAGCATCCCCATAACATGATGAGGCTACCATCATGCTTCATGGTAGGGATGATGTGAGCTGTTAGGCTTGCTCTAAACATAGTGCATAGCATTGAAGGCAAAGAATCATATTCCACTTGATTCAAGAGTTTCCAGCAAATTCTAGCAAAGATTTGATTTGATTTTTTTTTTTTGCCATTCCCATGAAGGCCACTTTTCTGAAACCCCCAGGATATTGTTGCAGTATGCTGTGTCTCCCAACTCAGTTATAGAAGATTTTAACTCCTTCAGAGTTGCCATAGGTGTCTTGCTGGACTCTGACTAGTGTCTTTCTAGCCTGGATACTCAGTTTTTGAGGACAGCATGTTATAGCACAGATTCCCAGTTGTGCTACATTCTCCCCAATTCTTAATGGATCTGCTTCGTAGGATATTCAATGCCTTGGGAATGTTGTTATATCCTACTGATTGGTGCTTTTGCAGAGATTTATTTTGGATTTGCTTTGAATGTTCCATCGTTTTCAAGATTTAATGTTGTGAAATGTACTGACCAACTGTGGCACCTCCCAAAGACTGGTGGATTTACACTAAAATCATGTGAAACACCTTAATTGCACATAGGAAAACTCCATTTAAGTAATGTCTTGAATTCTCAGAAAAATTGGTTGCACGACAAATCATTTAGGTATGTCAAAGTAAAGGTGGTGAATACTTCTGCAATCAACTTATTTTTTATTTTGTTTTAAAATAATTTAAAACTATTTCCAGAAATATATTTTTCACTTTGACATTATGATGTTGATCAGTGTTTTAAACTGGTAATTAAGTACATTTTGATTTCATGTAAAATACAGAAAAATCCAAGGGGGAAAACACTTCTGAGAGCCACTGTACTGTTGTTGCTTGTTGAAAAAATAGCAAATCTTTTGCTATTTTTTGTTGTGACTTGGTTGCCATTGTTTTACTTCTTTCAAGTGCAATGCAGATGGAAATGTACTGCATGTTTAGAAATGTGTCTCAACGTATAATGAGCATGCAGTGGAGGCCCATGTTGATAACATTGTCCACAGTCCTGATGGCTCTGTAGGGAAATTACAGTGGGTAATGGGATTATACAGATTCACCACAACAAGCAAATGGGACAGATTCACCACAACAAGCAAAACATTCAATACGGCAGTAGATACCTTAGACCTCAGTTTATCGCAGAGCGTCAGTAGAATAGTTAACAAACACGGTATGTTGAAAGGTTCTTATACATCTGTTTTTCTTCACCAAAAATCATAGCCTATATGTAGAAAACCAGATTCACCTGATTCACCTATTTAAAGGCTTGATGATTAGTTGTCAACATGAGTCACGTGCTAACTTTTATACAGATCAATTACATGGAACATTTAGAGGTTCCAGAGAAGAGTTTTGAAAATCATTAGGCACTGAACTCTTGACCTATGGAAGCGGAAGCTACTGGTTTTCTGTTTTAACCTGATCATTATATGCACACTCCGGGTGTTCCTGTTATAACTCACTGCCACTTTAGAGGGGAACAAGAAAAAAAGCATGTAGAACTTTCTTTGAACTGAGTTTTAAGAGTCTATGAAATGTAGCCTTGTGAAATATTAAGACTGTAATTTATAGGCGTGCTGCCACTTATCATTCCATATGATGTTTTCAACTGCTATCTTTGCTGGGTATCATTACCATGTAAAAGACCACCTGTTCTTCTGTGTTTTTCTTCATCTAGCTCCACTATGTCAATGCATGGCTATAAATATTTGGGGTTTATTTCTCTCTTGCTTTGAAAACATCCACTCTAGCAAAACCTTTTCCTGGTGAGTTGATGTATAAACACATTAAACATTAATGTTTATTTAATGAAGTACTTTATCTTATATATGTCACTAAATATTTAAAAGTAAGCAACAGTATTTGCCACTGAAATAGACTACATACACTTGCTGGGCACTTTGTTAGGTACGCATATACAATCAAGCAGGACCCTTTTTTGCTCCATCTGCTTAAAGCAGGGGTTCTTAACCTTTCTGACAGTCCGAACCCTTTCTGAGACTGAAAATGATTCGCGAACCCCCCCAACACACACACAAGTTTTTTTTTTCTATTTTTGCGTCTTTACAGTAGCATTCTCGCGACCCCCATGGGACCTTGTCACGACCCCCAGGGGGGTCGCAACCCCCAGGCTAAGAACCCCTGGCTTAAAGGATTGGCATGTTATGTGCTCAGAGATGCCCTTCTGCACAACACTGTTGTAAAGAGTGGTTATGTGAGTATATATGGCCTTTCTGTCCGCTTGAATGAGTTATTCTCCTCTGACCTCTCCTTAAGAAGGTATTCTTGTCCACAGAACTGCCACTCACTGGATGTTTTTTGTTTATAACACCATACTGAACACTTGTGAAAAGTGTTTGTAAATCCCAGGAGGTCAGTTGTTTCTGAGATGCTGGAACCACCATGTCTGGCGCCAACTATCATACCACTTAAGGGTGTACTCACTTTTGTTGCCAGTGGTTTAGACATTAATGGCTGTGTATTGAGTTATTTTGAGGGGACAGCAAATTTACACTGTTATACAAGCTGTACACTCACTACTTTACATTGTAGCAAAGTCTTCATTGTTGTCACAAGAAAAGATATAATCAAATATTTGCAAAAATGTGAGGGGTGTACTCACTTTTGTGAGATATATACTGTATATAGCACAATGCATACAAAGCAATTCAATGTGCTTTACAAAGAAAAATAAAAAAATATAGAAATACACTAGCATAAAAACAAACACTCAAATGAAAACATCAAAACAACATCATAATAAAACATAGAATAGGAAAATAGAAATAGATTAAAAATGGGATAAAAATATAGGAAGCTATAAAAGCTGTAAGGCAAAACAGTGTGATTAAGTGTTAAGAGCTCAGTCATAGGCGCGTGAAAAGAGAAGTGTTTTTAACCTGGATTTAAAAATGGATACGTTTGGGGCACGTCTAAGATCTTCTGGTAGTTTATTCCAGGTGTGTGCAGCATACCTGCTAGACGCAGCTCTGCCATGTATAGTTTGGATTCTGGGCTCTACTAGCTGACCTGTGTTCATAGATCTAAGAGCCCTGCTCAGTTTATATTCTTCAAAACCTATCAGAAATGTATTTGGGGCCTAAACCATTCAGTGATTTATAAACTAAAAGCACCACTTTAAAATCTATTCTGTAACTGACTGGAAGCCAGTGCAAAGATTTAAGAACCGGAGTGATGTGTTCTGTTCTCTAAGTCCTGGTTAACATTCTAGCAGCTGCATTTTGAATGAGCTGCAGCTGTTTTACAGTCTCTTTGGGAAGTCCAGTTATGAGGCCATTACTGTAGTCAACCCTACTAGAGATAAAAGCATGGATGAGCTTCTCTTGGTCTTTTGGGACACCAAGACCTTAATTCTGGCTATATTTTTAAGACGATAGAATGCTGTTTTGAGTGCTTTGATATGACTGTTAAATGTGAGGTCTGAGTCTATCAGAACACCAAGATTACGCACTTGGTCCCTGGTTTTTAGGGCCCGAGAATCCAGCTCTTTACTAATAGTAGTTATTTTGTTGCCAAACACAATAATCTCTGTTTTATCTTGGTTTAATTGTAGACAATTTTGGTTCATCCAGGTATTTATGTGCGCTATACAGTGACACAGTGAGTCTATTGAGCTGTTGTCATACGGTTCGAGAGCCATATATACAGGTGATGGTCATATAATTAGAATATCATAAAAAAGCAGATTTATTTCAGTAATTCCATTCAAAAAGTGAAACTTGGATATTATATTCATTCATTACCCACAGACTGATATATTTCAAATGTTTATTTCATTTAATTGTGATGATTAAAACTGACAACTAATGAAAATCCCAAATCCAGTATCTCCGAAAATTAGAATATTACTTAAGACCAATACAAAAAAAGGATTTTTAGAAATGTTGGCCAACTGAAAAGTATGAGCATGTACAGCACTCAATACTTAGTTAGGGCTCCTTTTGCCTGAATTACTGTAGCAATGCGGCATGGCATGGAGTCGATCAGTCTGTGGCACTGCTCAGGTGTTATGACAGCCCAGGTTGCTCTGATAGTGGCCTTCAGCTCTTCTGCATTGTTGGGTCTGGCGTATCGCATCTTCCTCTTCACAATACCCCATAGATTTTCTATAGGGTTAAGGTCAGGCGAGTTTGCTGGCCAATTAAGAACAGGGATACCATGGTCCTTAAACCAGGTACTGGTAGCTTTGGCACTGTGTACAGGTGCCAAGTCCTGTTGGAAAATGAAATCTGCATCTCCATAAAGTTGGTCAGCAGCAGGAAGCATGAAGTG
>JACXGI010010103.1:0-28510 GCA_016801175.1 Esox masquinongy
AGATGTTCCACAGTGATAGTATGACTGTTGAGACGTTCCACAGTGATAGTATGACTGTCAGTCTCAGACTTCACAGCCTCAGACTTCACAGAAGTTCTGACTCTTATAAGGAGATTGAAACTAGATGTTCTGTACTACAGACTGCATTTGGATTAAGCTGCCCAGCTACTGCAGTCACCTTCTGTAATGAGACATTGTTTGACTGGGTGATGGTTTACATCCTGTTGACAGACTGGACTTAAGCCTCTGTCAGAAGCTTTGTACTGAAGACATACGTCATGGCAATAGCTTTCTATTTATTTGACTGTTCAGCAATGATCAGGCACTTTCCTTTTAAGTCCTAAAAAGTTTGACTTTCCTGAAATCCTAGATCTTCTCAGGGTTGTGGCCCGACGTTGTCTCCCATAGTTCATCTTCTACGGTGAACCGTCCAGCCCTCCTCGTGGTGTGTGTTCAGTAGTGCAGTACAGCTTCAGCGCTGCCATGCACCGCTCACCTGAACCTGAACACTGCTCTTTATAGAATACTTCATATCCTCTCTTAATCGTCCATCCAAGTCTACACTAGATGCTGTGCCAAAAGGACTGTTCAACATGTTCCATATTGATTATGTTAATGTATTCATTCCTGTTAGAAGCATCCTGTTCTAATGGTGGCCAGTGGTCAAATGTGGAGGGAGGGGCATTGAATGTATTTGTTAAATGTGTGTGATATAATGTAGCCTGTATATGGACACTGTTTATGACATATTGTAACAAGGTGATATTCACAGTGAGTGGAGTAAAACAAAGGTTGTCATTCCACCGTGGCCCCTCCTCTACTGTTAACTCTTCCCTTTTCCCCTGTTTGGAATTTCAGTGCAGCACCATTTGGCCAGTGTGCAGGAGAGGAAGATTAAGCATGAAAACGATGGCGTGCAGTTTCCTTACCATGGTTAGAACACATTCATATACATGTTACAAGTATATCTGTGCTATACCTTAACTCCCTCAGCTGGCCTCTGTCTCTCTCTCTTCTCTCTGTCTGTTGGTCTCTTTCTAAACATTATCTAGCTGGAGCCGTATCTTCTCCCTCTCCTCTCTGCTGTTGTTGGGCTGGGCTTTTTCTCTCCCATGTGCCTGTTGTGGATTCACCAAAGCCTTTTTGTAACCCAGTAGCTCCTTTCCTGCTTTTCTATAAACATTGTCCAAGGTGGAGGGCTGGATCCGTACACAGTTTAACGCTGTTAAAGAGCAGCTAAATGCATCAACTCTGCATGTTTTATTGGGCACATCTCTCACTGCCTGTACCACTGGATAGAAAGCAGACCATACCAGTCACCACAGATATACACTACCGTTCAAAAGATGGGGTCATTTAGAAATGTCCTTGTTTTTGAAAGGAAAGCAAGTTTTTTGTCCTTTAACATTATATCAAATTGATCAGAACTACAGTGTAGACAGTGTTAATGTTGAAAATGACTTGTAGCTGGAATATCTACATAGGCATACAGAGGCCCATTATCAGCAACCATCACTCTTGTTTTCCAATGGCACATTGTGTTTGCTAAGTTTATCATTTTAAAATGCTAAAGGATCATTAGAAAACCCTTTTTCAATTATGTTAGCACCACTGAAAACTGTTATGCTGATTAAAGATACATTAAAACTGGTTGTCTTTAGACTAGTTGAGTATATGGAGCATCAGCAATTGTGGGTTTGATGACAGGCTCAAAATGGCCAGAAACAAATAACTATTTTCTGAAAGTCGTTAGTCTATACTTGTTCTAAGAAATGAAGGCTATTCCATGCTAAAAATTGTCAAGAAACTGAAGATCTTGTGCAATGCTGTGTAGTACTTCCTTAACAGAACAACACAAACTGTCTGTAACCAGAATAGAAAGAGGAGTGGGAGGCCCCGGTGCACAACTGAGCAAGAGGACAAATACATTAGAGTGTCTAGTTTGAGAAGTAGACGCCTCACAGGTCCTCAACTGGCAACTTTATTAAATAGTACCCCAAAACACCAGTCTTGATGTCAGCAATGAAGAGGCGACTCTGGGATGCTGGCCTTCTAGGCAGAGATGCAAAAAAAAAATCATATCTCAGACTGGCCAATAAAAAGAAAAGATGGGCAAAAGAACACAGACACTGAACAGAGGAAGATTCTGAAAAAAAAATGTTATGGACAGATGAATCTAAGTTTGAGGTGTTCCGATCACAAAACAGAACGTTTGTCAGATGCAAACCAAATGAAAAGATGCTGGAGGATTGCTTGACGCCATCTGTCAAGCATGGTGGAGGCGATGTGATGGTCTTAGGGGGCTTTGATGGTGGTGAAGTGGGAGGTTTGTGCAGGGTAAAAGGGATCTTGAAGAAGGAAGGCTATCACTTTATTTTGCAATGCCATGCCATACCCTGTGGACGACGCTTGATTGGAGCCAATTTCCTCCTACAAAAGGACAATGACCCAAAGCACATCTCCAAACTATGCAAGAACTACTTAGGGAAGAAGCAGTCAGCTGGTATTCTGTCTATAATGAAGTGACCAGCACAGTTGTGGGTGCAGCTTGACCATAGAAGTGCCCATCAAGCCAACTTGTGGGAGGTGCTTCAGGAAGCATGGGGTGAAATCTCATCAGATTACCTCAACAAATTGACAACTAGAATGCCAAAGGTCTGTAAGGCTATAATTGCTGCAAATGAGGATTCTTTGATGAAAGTGAAGTTCGCTGGACACAATTGTTATTTCAATTAAAAATCATTATTTCTAACCCTGCCAATGGCTATATTTCCTATTCATTTTGCTATATTTCCTATTCAAACTCATTTCATGTATGTTTTCATGGAAAACAAGCAGGACATTTTTAAGTGACCCCAAACTTTTGAATGGTAGTGACAGGCAACAGAGATTGTTTCAAACCTTATGCTGTACAGTATGTGCTGTCTCACAAAACAGACAGACTTTATAAACAAAAGAATCCTATTTACTACATACTAGAAGAAAATATCTCAGTATCAAATGAATGCTGAATAGGCCGAGAGATATATCGAGAAGATATCTAGATTTATTTCATACTCTTTCTATTTTTGTCTGTAATTGTTTTTAATTGAGTTCAGTGTATTTTCACACCATTTTAGCATTTGCTTGTTCAGTCTTAGAACTACAGTTTGTCAGCAACACCTGCGCCCGTGCTCTGACGTGTCGTGTTTTCGGAGGGCTGTGTGACTGGGAAAGACATTAGAGTCCCGGTCTCCTGTCGAGTAACGGTGAGATTCTTCATCCCGTCAGTTATGTGGCGGTGCTGTTCTCTGGGCGCCCACCTGTCATAGCCTCCCCTCAACAGAGGACACCTCCGAAACACAGGACAGGAAGTGGAACACAACATAAACAAACAAGACTGAGTGCACTCAGGTCTCCCGTCAAGGCACAAGGCCCGCCCCCCGTAGTACACACGCAGTCGCGCGCGCGCGCACACACACACACACACACACACAAACACGCATGCGCGCGCACACACACTCCCAATCTGGAGAGTAGCAACATTCCGGTCCAGATGGTGCCTCCATGTGTCTATAGCAATGGGAGCTACTGGGTTACTGCAGACATCTGTTCTGGTGGTGTAGAGGGAAGGGGGAGGGGGATGGGGGAGGGGGATGGGTGAGAGGCCCTTGGTTCCCCCTCCAGAGGTAATTCACTACCTGAATGGAAGGCTCTGAGGCATATCAGGTGATCATATAATTCATCATTACCTCCACTGTCTCTTGCTCTGCTTCCTGGGTGTCTCCTGAGGGGATCTTGATGCACCTAAGTCATCCATTTCATTGGTTGTTTCTGTCGCCTCTCCCTCTTCATTTCAAGCGCAGCTCATCAGTGGACTGTGGTCAATGTAGCCTACTTGTATGTCGAAGCAGATATGTGGGGAGTCGTCTTAGTTGACGTGACAGAGCTGTATGTTCATGTATCGACATCTGTTGCGATGGGAGGGGTCGTGATCCTCTGGAAGTTAAGGTTTAGGATGGGGGGGGTCACTGTCCTCTGGGTTTTGTGTGGCAGCCAGCTTGTTAGCGTGGCGAGACTAGAGGGTCATGGGAGCAGTTGATTGTCTGCCAGTCTGCCCAAGCGATGTGCCAGGAGTTGGACACAGAAATAAAGCTGAAAAAACTGTAGCGCACTCTCACGCACACAAACACACACACACACGCACGCACACGCACACACTCAGTTAGAAACAAAGAGATCAGATGAAATCCTGTCAGCTCCAACAGACAATGCTTCCTTGGGCATCTGGTCCTAGTCCACCAGCCCAGCTCTTCACTCAGACCTTGCATTTGTTAAGATATTAACTAAACAAAATGCATCACAGACTGTCAATCCACCTTTGGCCTAGTTGGTTTCATTCAGCATGTTCAGTTGAGCTTGCCCACATTCTGCTCCTATGGTACGCTTCTCTAGACGAAACATATTTCTTGTTCCCCTTTTAATGTTCCAGTGGCCTTGGTGTGGAAAGTGTTAAGAGAGCGCGCCAGGTTGCTGTGATGTGTTTCCATCGTCATTAATCCCACGCCACCAAATGGATCATCACACTCCCCACATCCACACACACTCCCACTTGGTGTCACACATTGCTGCCTGGCAGAACACGAGTGCCGGCTCCACCCTGCCCACCCGTTTCTATACTTTCCAGTGCCCACACAGGCCCAGCTGCAATGCTGCCATCAACGCATTATGGGTAATTGTTGTGATAAAATGTTTCCCGAAGTAACACTTCAAAAACGTCTTTCAGAACGACTACCCCGTTAGACTTTATATGCATAGCTTGTAAAAGCTATTTCAACGTCTCTCAAGGCCATACTGAAATGATCTCTGTTTTATTTGCTGTGTTGGTTTTATTTGTGTGAATATATGTCGTTTAGTCGTTTATGGGACTTTTTGTTAGTCAGGGTTGTTTTGCTGATGAGGAATTTGTTAAATTGAATTTTAATGTGTGTGTGTGTGTGTGTGTGTGTGTGTGTGTGTGCGCACTCATTCACAAATTGTGCAGTATATGTTGGAGTCTCTGGACATGCATGCATGTGAGAAAAGTAACATTTATTTTTCCATGCAGAAGTATTTTTTGCTTTTTCATAATGAAAATTATAAGACTTAATTTTATTTTTTATAGCATGCGTCCCTGAGGTCAAATAACATTTGGCAATGGTCAAAAACCCTGAAATTTTAAATTGTGAGTTCCGATTACCATATATCAAAATAATTTCCCTCAAACCCAGCCACATGAGTCCTTGATCATAAAACAGAGTTTCTTTTCTTTGAACAAATTTGGCTATGTTTCTAGCCTGGCCTATACTTAGTGTGACTGTTTGAGTCCTGTAGCCTCATTTGACATTTATAGAAGTAGGAGGACACATTGTTTTTTTTATATAACTATATACATGCGTGCGTGCGTGTGTGTGTGTGTGTGTGTGTGTGTGTGTGTGTGTGTGTGTGTGTGTGTGTATACATATGCAGTCTGTGCTCTCACTCCTCCCCAACTTTCTTTCAGTGGCCCTCTTCTCTTTTTCCTTCATACTTCATTTGAATTGGGCCGTCTGCTTTCCGGTTTGATTAAATAGCTTGTGGGTGTGTGCGTGGGTGTGTGTGGGTGTGTTTGTGTGTCTGTGTGCGTGTGTATTCTCTATGCAGAGCTGCCCACCAACCAGCCCAGAGTTCCATACAACTGACAGACTGAATTATAATCAGTAGGCTACTAAATGAAATGACATATTGATATTTCTGTTGGCAGCCTGCCTCCATATCTGAATATAGCTATGCTCAGTCAATGTGCCATAACAACACAGTCTGGCCTAGTTGTAAAGCAGTCCAAAATCACACTCCTTGTAAACAGATATGTTGACGAGTGCAGTCTGGAGCGTGAGTGTGTGTGTGGGAGGACGTATTCACAGTGCTGTCATATCGCTGTAGGCCCTGCTGTCTATAGGGATGCCGGGTGCTTCGTTCTCTCCTGTGGTGGTGGGAGTTTTTGTTTTTATTTGATTTCCATTGTCCTATTAGGGACCAGCAGTAACAATGGTAACGCTGGGAATGGACTTCACACAGAGGACCAACTCCAGCTCCTATTAGACAGACAGAGGACCAGCTCCTATAAGAGACAGACAGAGGACCAGCTCCTATAAGAGACAGACAGAGGACCAGCTCCTATAAGAGACAGACAGAGGACCAGCTCCTATAAGAGACAGACAGAGGACCAGCTCCTATAAGAGACAGACAGAGGACCAGCTCCTATTAGAGACAGACAGAGGACCAGCTCTTATAAGAGACAGACAGAGGACCAACTCCAATAGTGAACCTGACAAAGTGGACCGCCACTGATCAGAATCATGTCTGTCACTCATAGTGACAGTGATTATAATGCCGTTGCTCTTCCCAGCTCTCTTCTTTGACACTGTCCCAAGCCTCCAGGACCCCCCCCCCCCCATCTCCCTTTAAAACATTCCCCCTCCGCACTGCTTTAAAACGCTCTCAGCCCCTGGACGGCCACCTCTGACCTGGGTGTGATGGCACCACAGATACCGTTCACAGAGAGCTGGATGTGGGAGTTCATCCATGTCTAATCAACTGATCTATTGATTTCAGTAGATCACAATTAGAAAACCTCCCAAATCCGAGATTCTAAATTGAAGCCTTCAGTTGATTTTACAGAGCAAACAGACTCCAGCCCAGCTTGTTCATTAAACCCACGTCTCTGTTCTGCCATTTTGTTGATCCCATTTTTTGCCAGGACTCTCCTCGCCTGGTTCTCTTAAGAAGCCGGGGAAATTCGATTTCAGCTCCCTGTCGCAGCAGACGAGGCACCCCCGTATGCCGTTCACCCACCACCCGCTGCCAATGCTGGCGGGAGTGAGACCAGGTGAGCCCCCTCCGACAGTCCCCCCCCCCCCGAACCCCCCTGCCCCACCCCAGCCTGCGGACCCAGTTGTGGGGTGGCAGTGAGAGGTGTCCATAGGGGAGGCTGTACCACACCACCCTGTAGAGAACAACAGCACTGGGGACATCGGATAGGCACCTGAAGCACAGAATATAAACCGTAGCTTAAACTGCCAATGTTCCTTTCTGTTCCCCTGTGAAGAGACTCCTGTCTGTCTGTGCTCGGCGCTTCTGGGTGAAGAGTCACCGTTCTGTACCTGCATTCACCTGACCAGCCATTCCCCACTGCCACACTGGCCGCCAGCCACCATCTATGTTCTTAAAACCGCCACATGCTTCATTGGCTTCAGAGTTATGTCGCAGAGAGCCCTACATTCTCATGAGTCTTGTATGGTGTTATTTATTTTTTTATTTTTTTTCACGACAAACATTTGTTCTTGCAGGCTTGTTATTGTTTCTCCTGGATCACGTCTGACAATGTCTTTGCCATTTTTCTTTAACATGTGCTATTTTTGTGCCAGCTACAATCGTTATAGCCGTCAATCTCTCTCCTCTCTCTCTGACTAAGACGCCTTTGGTCTGGGAACCCAGGGACTCTGTGAAGAGCTTACTGTTTCTGTGTCTGGCAGTGGAACAGATACTGAGTCACTGTGTCAGCCAGTGGTTATTTGAAACCCGGGGCCATCGACAAGGAGGAACTCCTGATAAAATCTGACATCAACGGTTGTCACAGTAACTGGGACAGTCTGAACCGTTTCACCACTCTATAAACTGGCAGTTTTAAATTCATTTCTAAAGAACTCAAAGCAGTTCATTGTGAATGGTTTCTGTGGACAGTTCACCATAGACAAGGAGCACCTGAACTCGTCTGAACCCAGAACTCAAAACTCTAAGTCCCTGAATTGACCTCTCACCTGAACCCCCACCTCAAGGCTCTAAGTCCCTGAATTGACCTCCCATCTGAACCTCCACACACGATACTCAAAATCGCCAAAGTTGCTTAGAGAAAGTGAGGTTGACCGCCATGTCATGACATCTCCCTCAGAGATGGGGACACAATCTACTCAGCCTCTTGATGATACTCATGTTAATGAAGCCCTGTGGCTGGTTGCAGTTGCCGTTTGTCTCCTCAACAAACTAGTTATGTATGCCATTCCCATGTCTGTGTGAAAGTGTTTACCGCGTGGCTGATTTGTTTGCTGGATCCAGGGGGTTGGGGGTCGTAGTGCTGTAGGAGCCCCCCCCCCCAGAGAGCTTGGCCCTAGCCCAGGCTCTAATGGGATTAAGGGGGACTAAAGAAGCAGGGAGACCGCTCCAGCAGCCTAGCATGGGGCATAGACAGACAGACAGACACACAGAGTGAGGTGCTGCTTGGCTGGGGTGCACCCGGGTCCTGTCTGGGGGTACCACACTGGAGTTGGCAGCCTCACACGGGCAGCTGGGGGCCCTGCCGGTTGGGGCAACACTAAAGCAGGCTAGACTGGCACAGCAGAAGAAAAAGGGAGAGGGTGCACCCTGCTAATACAAATCAAGGAGATTTAGTAATGGATACACGTCTGACAGAGAGGGCTTTGTGTCCGACTCAAACTTTCGCTCACACCTCCATCTCCATGTTAAGCTCCGCTGGGTGACTTACAGCAAGATACTCTCTCACCCTCCTATGCAGACACAGAAGTGTGCTTTTGTACTCCCATCAAGCCTCAGCAATTGCTGTACATTTAAACCCCCACACCTGCACGCAACCAAAAAAATATCATGCAAATGTAGACTGTTAACACAAACACATAAACTCACACATACAGTGTGAACATACAGATTAGTCCTGTCATAAAGGATCGCTGGAAAGCAGCTTGCCTATTTGAATGCCAAATTGCTGTGGCGCCTGCAAATCACACCCTGAAAACAGCACACAGGCATTCAGACGTTCTAATTTAAGACAGTGCTCAATGATCTCTTTGTGCATTTTTTTCCTTTTTTGTTTGGTTTGGGGATTTTGTTTTGTAATGTAGTATTGTGTGTGTTTGCGTGTCAGTGTGTCTGTTTCTGTGTTAGTGTGTGCAATGTTGTGAGCTGCCGTGTTGGACCGTGTTGTACAGATTTAATGGAGTCAACATAACACTGTTCATTCAGTAAAAAACGAAACATTTTCCTTTAATGTCTCCATCTTACTTGTAACACACTTTCACCCTAATGCTATGAAAATACTATGATAATGATTATACTATGATAATGATAATAATATGATAATACAATGATAATGATAATACGATGATAATGATAATGATAATGATAAAACTATGATACTACTATGATAATGATGATGCTATGATAATGAAATGAAATTAAACACTTATTTGGACTGATGTCACAATGTCCCTGTCCCTGGGTCTCTGTTCACCGAGTGCTCACTGGTGGCAATGTTTGTCTCTGTCTTTCTATTTTTTTCTCAGCACTCTTATTCCTTCTATCTATCTATCTATCTATCGATCTGTATCAATCTGTATCTATCTATCAATCTAACATGTCTGTGTCCATTTTTTCTCAGGGAGCCCCCGTGCTTCAGCATCCGCCCTACACTTCCCCTCTCCCTCCATCATCCAGCAGTCCAGCCCGTACTTCACCCACCCCACCATCCGTTACCACCACCACCCTGGACAGGACCCACTGAAGGAGTTTGTGCAGTTTGTCTGTGCTGATGGCTCAGGGCAGTCCGGCAGCCAGGTAAGGCTGGACATAAGAATGAGCGTTATGGGGGCTGGGTGACGCCACCCAGTTGGATGTGAATGTCATCACACCTGTGCACAACACAGCACCTGTTAGAATACCACCACCATCTAATGTCTGGCCATTCAGACAACACATACCTGGCTGAATGGCATGGTGGTTATCAACACTCAGAAGATTCAACCCTGTGTAAACACAGCACGGACCACTGTACTGAGATAGGCAGCACAGGTCTGTGTGCGTGTGTGTGTGTGTGTGTGTGTGTGTGTGTGTGTGTGTGTGTGTGTGTGTGTGTGTTATTA
The DNA here is from genome assembly GCA_016801175.1 of Esox masquinongy. Classification (NCBI taxonomy): domain Eukaryota; kingdom Metazoa; phylum Chordata; class Actinopteri; order Esociformes; family Esocidae; genus Esox; species Esox masquinongy. Next base: position 9,930 of record JACXGI010010103.1, read on the forward strand.
CCTGCTGGAATGATGTGAGTATAGAGAAGGTGTGGTAATACAAAAAGGAACTGGAGCAGTGAAATACATAAATACCTTTAGTGACGTAGTTGACAAGGTAAGGGAACAGGGTTGACATAATATACCTGGCATGAGTCTTCCAAATGTACTTCCCCCCAAGGCCAAGTGTTGCACCAATAAGGAGAGAAGGCAATATACTACGTCTGACAGTTTCCTGTTGGTCCTCTGTGCTTAATGGTTTTTTTCTTGTTATTTGCCCTGTGCTCTTTCAGACCCTACAGTTCCCTTTTTTTCTTTTGCTCCGCCCACCCCCTCAGATAATGTAATCATCAGCACGAAAGCCTACAATCACAACATATTTCAACTGAACATACATGTTCTCTGTTCTGTTCTGTTCTGATTCTAATTATTATTTTGGGTGTTGTTGGTGTCGTGTTGTGGTAGTAGAATTTTGTTTTCCCATGTTTTGATTTGTTGCCATGTTATGGACGAACCCCACCTCCAACTGTGCTCTCACCCCCCTCCCACTCACCCTTCACCCCAGACCACCCCAGACCACCCCAGACCACCCCAGAACGCCCCTATCAACCCCTGTGGTGATTATTATTTTTTACACCTCCATAAACGACGCAGTGCACATACATCATCCGTGTACCACACCCCCACCTCTCCCACCCCATCATGGATATTTTTTTGACCTGGTCTCTGGCGCTGCGTCCTCATGCCGTGTGCGGGTTGTCACGTGTCGCCCTGCTGACCCTGTCTGTGTTGTCCGCAGCCAAACGGGAGCGGCCAAAGCAAAATGCCGGGCTCCTTCTTGCTGCCTCCACCTCCCCCAGTGGCCCGCCCTGTGCCCCTCCCCATGTCCGACTCTAAATCCAGCAGCACGCCCCCAGACGGCGGACTGACCTCGCCCACATCTCCGTGTAAGTGACCCCACAGACCGAGTCAGAACCAAAACCACCCGAGAAAAACAGAAACAAGCTGGAGCCGCCCCTCCTCAGCGTCTAGAGGCCCGTGGGCGTCCGTTCTCTGCCCGGCCCAGAGCCAGCTCCCCGTCTGGGATCAAACCCATCATACTAGACTCATGACAGAAGCATGGTTCATGCCACTACTCTCCCATGGTGACCCTCGGTGGTGCTCCCCACGGCTTTATTTTGGGCCCATTCCCTTTTTCTTAGAAGCCGGCTCCCCAGCCGGGCCGTCAGGGGCGGTGCCGGTTTCCTCTGCGCTCCCATAGGTTGACACGGCAGACGGCCATCTTGGTATTCCTCCGTTTAGAACTGTCATTTCCTCATCATGGCGAGTCCTTTGTGAACTGCCAGTGGAAATCAAAGTTACTCAAAAATAGAAGTAGTTTGGTCAATCCTTTTTTTTTTCAATTGCTGTCTCAAAATCATTTTTTTTATGTACTAAGGGCACATATTTAGGACACTTTATGTGAACTGTAAAAGGTCATGCTCCAGTTATTCTGTCATTTCCCCATAAAAAAAAATATCCAAACATGGAAGGAATATTTTGAGTTCTTTCACTTGTTTAATTTATTTATATTTCTTCTACTGAGTTGGTGTTGTTGCATTGAATGTCAGACATGGAGTTCTGCTTGTATATGCAGATTTAGACTTTAGGGGTGTGTCCAGTTGGAGGGTGTGTCTAGCTATGAGGGGTGTGTCTGCCAAAAGGGAGTATTTATTACCTATGACAGGAGGGGCACTGGACGGAGCATTTATCAATTTTTTTTTTAGATTAATTTTTTTTTTTTTTTTTTATATTTCTGACTTTTTTTTTGTTTCTTGACCCTGCCCCCCACTCTTCCCCCAATCAATGTCTCATAGTCTTTATGTCTTTTATCTGTGTTACTGATTATTAAACACAAGCAAGTCAGCTTAACTTACTATATATGTTGCTGAATAATACAGATTTTCTCACACAATCTACAGTAACTTTCCAGTGTCAGATTACTCCCATATTAGAGGGGTTATAATACCTACCTGCGTGTTGGAGTCATATTGACCACAAATCTCCCTACTTTCCCAACCTTCAATTAACGGGACAAGGTCAAGCTTAGCTCATGGTGATCTTTGATTCTTAGAGGGACGTGCAGTAACAGTCCCATGTGAGGTGTCAGGTTGAGGTTGAGAGTAATATTTCCGGTGTTTTCTGAATACCTTGTGATAACCTGAAGCGGTGACAGAAGGTTGTTGAACACAGGCCTGTGCTTGTTCTGGACCTGGTCTGACCCGCTTCCCTGTTTCTTCGTCTGCAGCATACTCCACGTCAGGGGCCACCGCTCCCAACAGGTTTGTCAGCATCGGATCACGGGACAACAACTTTCTGAACATCCCACAGCAGACACAGGTGAGCCGGTGGCCCCCCGCGTCGCTCTCCTCAGCGCTGCCTCTCTACCACGTCATCAGCTCGTCCTGCTGTGGATGTGTGCCGTGGTACCGCGGCCTGCTCACGCGCACACGTGCGTGTTTCACTAGTGTAGGACCACTGTGTTTTCACTGAGATTATCCTCCTAGCTCAGGAAACGTGCGTATAGGTGAATGGATGCACGCCAAAATATCTTGTTCCCAAACTGCCTTACTGCTCTAAACTACGTCAAAACCTACTGGTGTATTTCCTGTCCTCATCCCGTGATTTGTTGTGATTGTGTGTGTGTGTCTGTGTGTTTTACCCTATGTGTGTGTGGTGCGCTGTGAGTTCAACTGGCTCTCAGTGTTTATTTGGCCCATCTGGATTGTACCCCTCAGGCAGCGGCTCGCCCCCTCTCTCCACCGCACTGCCTCTCACTCATATGCCTCCTCCATTACCCACTGCACTTTTCTCATTAGTTTCCAACCACACCCGCCCCAAGCCAGCTCTGCTCCACGCTGCTCCACACCACATGGAAACCATCTGAAGCCTCTGCTCCCCCTCTCTCCATGCTCTCCCTCTCCCTGGCTCTGCTCCCCCCTCTCCATGCTCTCCCTCTCCCTGGCTCTGCTCCCCCTCTCTCCATGCTCTCCCTGGGCTCAGTCTCTCCCTCTTACAGCCTCTCTCCTTTCCCTCCAGCTCTGTAACGTGCCCTGTTTGACTAACCCACCCTGCTCATGAGGCTCACCTTACACTGCTTTGCCAGCTCTGCGCCATTTTGTCCCTTCTTCACCCTCTCTTTCTGAACAAACTCTGAAGACTTTTCAGATGTGCGCGCGCATTCTCACACACACACACACACACACTAATACACACACTTTCTGTGCAGCCCTCCAGTAGTCTGTGCTGTTAAGTACATTATGCTCATGGTGAGGTTTTAGTATGAAGACATGTAATTGTATAGGTGCCATTAATTGCTTGCATATGTACCTCAGAAGTGACATTGTAATGATAATGCTGTAAAACATTATTAAGACACAAAGGCCTTGTGAAAAGTCAGTGTGCTGTGACAGCCTTCATGGCCTGTGTAAAACCCCCTCAGAGCCCAGATACAGAGGCTCCAAGTGACACCTGGTGGCTGCAAGGCAGTACTGCAGCCGAATGGGACGGGAAACTGGAGAACAAGAGAGTTGGGGACAAACAATATATATATATATGGAAGGAGAGTGAAATTCAGAACAGCCTTCCTCTGAGAAGTCACGTCCCAACTGTCTGGTTGCCCGAAGCAACGAGACATGATGTCATAGCCAGTTGAACTTGAACTTGAGAGGGGTTGCTAGGGGGAGGCCGTCAAAAAAAGAAGGTGGTTACTAGGGCCAAGGATTCCAGAGACAGTACAGAGGGACATGGATAGTGAGAGAAAGAGGAAGAGAGTGTAACTGAGAGGGGAAGTTACTAAGCCCATAGGCTGCAGTGACAGAGTCTGGGGCAAGGCAGGGAGGAGGGGAGGGTATTCATACGACCTGTTAGAGTCAAACAAAACAAAAGGCGCCTCCCAGGAGGCCCAGGGTTTCCAAGACTCGACTTCCAGAATGTTAGCTTGTGTTGACTGGTGCCAGACCTTGGCTGGTGACCCACTTCTGCTGTCTGTTCACACTGAGAAACCCAATCTAAAGACAGGGAGCATCAGCTGTCTCCCCCACAATGACTGTCCACTCAGAAAGAACAATATTCATTAGAAGCAGGGCCGGCTCTTACTCCCACACCACTACAGTAGAGGACAGCAATGCACAGGATCAGACTGTATATCTGGGTCTATTCCCTTGTCTTTCCTCTGCATGACAGAAGGCCAGTATATGCTACATGTTGGGGAATTTGGAGGTGAACTGAGAAACACGTTGTTACATTTAATTCTAAAAATGTCATACTAAACCTAATTAAGTCCTCCTCTTTCTTTTTCAGTCTTGGTTCCTCTGACATGACCTGTCTGCAAACCAACAACTAGAATTATTTCTTTACAATCGGGAGTTGAAACATGGAAAACAGAGAAATAACCCACAGGAAATTGCCCTCAGAAACAAACAAACCAGGAAACCTAGTAGAGGAACTCTGGACACCATTACTTAAACAGAGGGAACCCCCCCAATGTTTAAGCAGGGAGGATGATATGATTTGGGAGGGGAAGAGGACAAGCAGTCATCTCTCAAAACCACAGAACCAGCGAAACACGGCAACACAAAAAGAGGAACTAGAAGAGAAAAATGGTTACCTTCTACTTCCAAACAAGGACGCATTGTGTAATGGCTGGGAAAATCAACAGATCAACGGCAAAACTTTTCATACAAAAAAACAAACACACAGAGTTGAAGGCAAACAGAATATAAATGAGGTACCCTCACCACTGTCATATTCCAACAAGCCCATTTGGTTCCAGTGAAATACAGTTTGTGTTACTGTGACGTCACTCAAAACACAAAATCAATTGACCAGTCTTTCCCAGTCTTATAACCATTGGCCTAATCAGCCCCACTACTAACAAGACAGGAACCTGCCAAAAACATATCCTAAACGTTGCACTACAAGCTGAATTAACACTAATCTCATGTGCACTATTCCCCCTACGTGGTATGGCCGGAAAACAGGCTTTCAGTATTGTTTTTAGTGGAAGAGGGAAAACTATGACATGAGATGTCTCAACACACAGCTCCGCAACACCACGGCCTTCACTTCAACCAGCATCCCAGTAGAAGAACCAGAACCCTGAAAAGCAAAATGCAATTGCCTAGTTCACTCTTGACAACTTACCACTACCACAACAAGTGCTATGTCCATCCACTTTCAATTGAATGACGAAACCCAATTTCAACACACACACACACACGCATACAGTGTAATAAGACATGCTATTCTATTCAGTAAAATATATTTGCCCCTTGTAGTAGACACAGAACCACATACTTCTTTAAAAACACATAGGCCTATGCATCAATAAGCCTAAATACACTGCGGCAGTAGTAATATTCCCTTTTGTGCAGAGTTATGTTATATTTTTTTTGTTTCTTCTCTTTTTGGAATTCCTTTGAATTTGTCCGTTTTTTCACATATTTTGTTTGAATGACAGCACCTTATTGAGAAATACAGCAGGTGGGAGCGAGACTTAGAGTGGTATTGCCAGGAAGGATGATCCGGTCAGTGTTTAGTAGCGTGCAGTGAAACAGTGACATTAGGTTGCTGAGGGCCTAGAGTCCACCTTCCTCCATCTCCCTGAAGTTTGCCCTTTTTGTTTACACTCCCAGACTGCCCCTGTTCCAAGAACAGAGAGCCACGCTGTGGAGCAAAATGATGATGTGACATATCTGTTCCCATGGTCGGGGAGGAAAGCCTGGGCTTCAGGCAATATAGAGATGGTCTGGCAGGGTAGAATGTTCTTCTCTATTCCCTGACACTTGCAGCTCCCCGTATCACCCATACTGTTACGCAAACGGTCCCTTCAATCAGCCCTTAGAGATCCAACTGCACTAAAGATAACTTACCAGCCAAAGGTTATAAACCTTTTCAAATCAATAGGGACAACTTACACTACCTTAGCACACACACCCTACTTAATAACACACACACACACACACAATCACATGCGAACCTATAAGCAGCAATCCCAGCCACCAGCCCATGCCAGACTGTCCGTTAATAAGGGACGTCTCAACGTAGAGGCTGAGGAAACCTTTTGCCTGGAATCAAATCGCTAGTCATTACAAATTCTACCATTACTTTCAGTTTGAGCACATTTTCTTTAGTATTAAGTCACCAACCTCACTAAATAACTGGACTGCCCGGCCACGTGCTTCACTGCAGGGAAAAGGTGTTGCCAGACTGCTGCCATCTCATCAGCTTGATAGAGGAGCAGCTCTGCTGGGTAAACATGATGATGGCTGTGGTGGTTTCTCTTCTGATCTATGGAAGTGCCTCTGTATTCCCATTATGCAATTTGTTAAACATGAATTCAGGTTATTTTTCTCACATATAAGCTATAGTGAATGGTGGGGACGTTATGTGTCTGAGGAGTAAAACAGTGACAGATCACTAGGTAATTGCAATCATCTTTATATACACATATATATTTATATACATTTTTATTTGCAAAATTAGCTCTGTGGCAGTCTAGTTATTTTTTGAAGCATGGCACTGTCAATCGATGCATCTTCAGCAGCTGATTAGCGCTGAAGTATCAGTCCCTACACCTACACCTACAAGCAAAAAGTCCTCTACAAATACGGTAGATAACATGATTTATATAGCAAACAGTGAAGTGACATTGTAGTCAAAGAAAAGAACGGATTTGATTTTGGTTGTTCTTTCTTGTTTTGGTTGGGAAGTATTGTTGTTGAAAAAAATGTATGTATGTTGATTGAGCCATGTGCAATGCCTTGGGTAGATAACTATTGTGTCTGATGGAGATGTTTGAGGGTGTTAAGAGAAAAGTGAGGGTAAACCTCTATTTAGTTTTTGTTTTAAGTCCACATGCTCCGGGACTCTAAACTCGAGGGTGGAGAGAGAAAAAAATCCCAGTCTTTGTAAGTTTGGGGAATTCGTTTTGAAATGTTTTCCTTATTTCTTTTATAATTTTTATTTGTAATGATTTGTTTATAAAATGTGGGAAGGCTGAAGGAACAATTTTGCAAAACAAAAATATATATCACTAAATGAAACTGGTGCTTTTTATGAAATAAAGTACATTCAAACTCTATTATACATAAATAGTAATAAACAAAATTAAGTGTTATCATAAAGCAAATTTTAGGAAACATGCATTATTCTATTTCTCTTTTTGTATTAACCAAGAGGGGAAGGGTTTCAATATATGAAAAGGTTGTGACAAAAGGCATTTTTCTTCGACCTTTATCCCATAGCAGAAAGAGAGCTATTTAGATTCACTAGGTAGTTATTCTGACAATGGGATGGTGAACTAGAGGACTGAAAGGACTAAAACCTGTTTAACAGATAAATTCCATCTTGTATCCAAACTTGTATGCTGTGGACACATTTAAAACGCCATGTCGTCATTGTTTAGGACACAGACAAGGTCTTCCCCAATTTGGGAGATGCATCAGAAATGTTTTTAAACTGTTTGCTCAACCACAAAGTGAAAAGTAACGTTTGGCGAGATGGGAGGTGTAATGTGAAATCAATTTTGGTAGGCTTAGTTGACTAGTAGACTCCTATCTCAACCCAAACAAAAGAGGGGAGGGTAAGATGGAGTGTATTTTGAGCACAAGTTTTTAGTATCAAAGAAGTGAACCCTTCCCCCATTCCATGCCCCCCCCCCCAATCCCCAGTGTAAATGACTTGAAATATTTGTTTGGTGATGTAGTGTTAGACTCAGAGCATCTTAAAGGTTGTACCCTAAAAAGTGCCTTTTGTTCACAGACTCCATCTTGTAATCCTGAGTGCCCGTTACAAAAAAGTCCCCTCCTTCATACTTCTTCTATATCCTCTTCTTCAAGCTTTTCAAAGCAGTATACAGTATATAGTACTAAAGGAAATTGGTGTGATTTAGTTCTTTTCATTGTTGAATAATTAAGAAAAGCAAAAAAAATAATGTCTTGCTTCTCTTCCTCTGTATCTTGTCTTCTGTCTCTCTTGGACACTGGAGTAGTCTTTAGCCTCGTAACCCTTTCCTTATGCTTCCCCAATCCCCTTTTTTCTGAATGGAAACTTTGCAAAAACGTTGTCTGAGCAGAATGCAGTTAGCTCACATGTTATTCTTGTCTGTATGCTTCACATTGTATACCATACCGATCTCTTCAGCTTATCCATTGAACAGCTAATGTAAGTGAACAAGTTACACCGGTGGGCTCTTGGGGTGTGGCGAGGAGAGGGTCTGTGAGGGCGCCTTGTTTTTTGATTGGGATGCTTTTGATGACATATCTCACTGTAGGGGGTGAGAAGGACTTTCCCTTTTGATGGGCAAGAGAGCTGCATGGCCACTGGGGCTGAATAGACAGGTTCGTTTGTGATTCTTGTTTTTAACTATTATATATTTTTTTTTACAGAATTAGAATTTGCTTTGATCTTGTCATTATTGCATATCTTAGGCAGCAATGCTGCACTGAGACCTTCAATGATGCACCTTTTAGTGGTTGTATGAGACCAGCTATTTAAACAAGTGAAAGTAACTGAAATGACTAAGCACCTTATATGGAAATGACTGACAGGCTCAGGTTCACAGTCCAAAAAAAAACCCCAGCCACAATAGTCCACATCATATAGACTATATTCAAATTAAGTGAAAATGTTTAGGGGGTTTCACACATGCTGTATAACAACACATGCTTAGACTGCATCTCGCAGTTTCACCAGCAGAATCAAGAAAAGGTTTGATAGTAGGCCTACTTGTTTCCTACCAGAATATGCACATTCTTATTTTAAGTGATTGAAGCCAGCAGTAGTATTAGCTTTGACACATAAAGATCCAGTTTCAAAGCCATAGTGACAGACAGGTTGTAGTGTGCTTTGCTTGGACAGAATGTCGGTCCCGGCCCATTTTGCCCAGCAGTACCAGACAGCTCCAGCTCCTGGGCCTTGGATGTCATCTTTTTCCTTTCCTTTGTGTTTTTATTGTGTATGGCATTGGGCCATGTTTAGCGATGTGTAGTGAGCTCCCAGCTGGCCATGCCCCCCCCCCCCCTCCCAGCTCCCACTGGGCCTCTCTGTGCAGCTGCCCTCCCTCAGGAACACACTGGCCAGAGCCCATGGTGAAATGCATGTGTTAATTACAGTTTCTTTTCCATAATAAGAAAAACAGTTCAAAACAGAGCAACACCTTTAACTGATTGAATAAAAGGATGTTCTTGACTGTAACATACTTTGTTTCTGTGTCTGTTCATTTTCATGTGGCCGTTTGATGAGTGGGTGGTGTCTCTGCGATAGGGATTAGAGCCTGGTGTTTCTGTGTTTGGGATGAGTGGGTGGTTTTTCAGTTTTGAATGAGTGACCGCAGGGTGACCACAATACACTGCAACCCAAGTTTTGCATCATGTTAGAGTGGGGAATGAGGCCAAAACGGTAGTTCACTGTTGTGGTAAAGATTCTTATCAGAACGTCAACTACCCAATACTGATAAAGCAAAAGAAGTCCATAGGTGCATTGCTACTGCTTACTACTGAAACAGATGGACATAAGCAAAATAACTTACTTAACCTGAGCGGTTGTGTAGTTTCCCGTGATACTATGTATTTCAGAAGTAGTTTAAGATTTCAGTTGACCTCAGACCAAGAACAATGCGCGTGATATTTCAGGAAGTGCAGACAGGAGTGTACTTAGCCTGAAGAAAAAAAGTAGCCATAAAATATTGCTGATGTTTAATGAAGCTAAGCGTTGTCTAAGACCATGTTCATGTAAAATGCCAGTTTCAGTGAAAGCCATTGTCACACATACAGATGCATTCAAACATATCACTGCCATTGCAAATTCTAAAATGAGTTGAAACAAGGTGGGGGGGGGGCAAAATAATTAAATTACATTTGATGGGAAGGAAGTGATTCTCAACCATCATAATTAATCCACAGAGAAAGAACAGGCATCCCTACTCAGTTCCCATTATGGGGCCTGGAGCACACATGCAGCATTAGAGATCTCAATTTTTAACAGGGTGATCAAACAAATGTAGCTGTAAGCCCTACCCAGTAACTCCATTAAAATGGTGGAAGCACTCAAGTACACAGGCCTTGTTTTCACATCAGGCCTCAATCTGCCAGTGAAGGTATACTACTTGTGCTAAGCTGCTCACTACAGGGTGGAAAAGACATTCAACCAGTTTGGAATAGTCTGCTCCATAGCGGTCCGAGGGTGCCGATATATCTAACTGCATCTGTATAATACCACTCCTAAAGCTTGGAACTGTCTGTTCATAGGCCACTCCCCTCCTGCCATTAAACTAGAGATCGCAAAATACCTTGATGAACGGGAGTATTCATGAAACCAAACTTATTTCTTGGTACCATCTGTTCCCTCAGAAAATTCACAAAAGCAACTCATCTCAAAACAGAGAATCCTTACAGAGAAATAGGGCATGGATCAACAAAACAAGTCTCAAGTTAATCAACGCAGTCATGTTCTCAGTGGCAGTTGTAAACAGATTGTTAAAGCTAGGTGACAGCCAGTCTAAACGTAACTCAGGCTGTGAATGGCGGTAATGACTGGCCATAATGTCATCCTGGTTTAAAGACTTCATACGGACAGCTGACATTTGGACCCTTGCTCCTACTGGCAATAAAGGTCATCTACAGACTAGCTGACACAGATCAATTAGAGCTGCCTAGGAGAAAGATGTCCACTTCTCAGACTCGGGTAAGAAGTGTGACAAACACAGGCCTCCCAGGATCAGCCCCAACACTCCTGCAGAGGACTGTGTGTAAAGGTAAGGTCAGTATTGCTGAGACATGACACTAGAGGACTGTTGATGACCATGCTGTAATGTACAGTAGGGAGAATACACACAAAACGGCCATTGCTCAGCATTTCCCACACTCAGACCCATCATGGATTTCTCAGCGAAAACTCAAAGAAATATTTAGGTGAAATTATAGGATCTGATGAATAGCTATGGCTGGCCATTGGTGACATGTACTTGCCTGTGTGAAGATATCATGTGATAAGAAAAAGAAATGGTTTCCCTATAGGGTTGGACTTTGAATAGCGTAGGAAAAGTGCTGCTCTCCTTGCTTTGGGCCAGGCCATGAGGGACTAACAGAATCAAGTGAACAGACCACAACCAGGCTGACTCTTCAGTTTAGTTCCCTCTCCCCTCTTGTCCCAAAACAACCCAGAAATGTATCACCTTACCACACAACTATAACCAAAACCCTTAGTCCTACTCACACAGACACACAGTCAACACTGCAGAACTGCATCAAGAATTTGCTTCCATTAGAACCAGCTACAGAATTAACAAGCGTTAGACATACATTTCAAATACTTTATGCCTTAACTGAATGTCACCCACCTGCATAGACAAACAGACATACATACTCTGCACACAACTCAACCCCCCCCCACCTGCCAGCCGGTTGCCAATGCTCTTCTAAAACTGTTATATATTTGCCCTGAACAAATCTCACACATTCCATTGGAATTCAAGTGGATTTCATTATTCTTCATTTTTCACCTCACCCACACAACCCCTTTATGATCCCAATCCTCCACACGATCACACCCCACCCCCCTCTGAAATCACCCCAGGATTGTTGCTCTACAGTGGGGTGCAGTCCTTGTGCTAGGCCAGAAAGGAGGGCAGGCCAGCGCCTCTCATTCATCCTCAAAGCCCTGGTTGAGGAGGAAGTTGGCAGCTAGGTTCTCATTCTTCTCACAGGCAAAGTAGGCCTGGATGACCAGCGCCTCCGGGAAACCCAACGCTTTTAACTAAGACAGGGAGAGGAGGAAAAAAAGAACAATATTCACACCAGAGATGGTCACACAATGCCTGCGTGTTGGAATGCTCACCAGTCTGTATGGCGAGCCGTTTGGGCTCGAAACAGAACATTTTCAGCTGCCCTCACCCTCTCAATGGCTTCCTTCTCCTGGGGCGTGACCTGGATGTAGTTGACTGGAGCTCCCTCCTCCCCCGCAGCCCCCAAGTCTCCTCCTTCAGACACGTCTCCTCCCTCCACTGCCGGCTCATTCAGCATCTGGATGAACAGCTCCTGGTACTGGCTGATTTGCTATTGTTGAAGGCAGGTAGATGGCAGTCAGCCGGCTGAACACAGACATGACAACCTGGGAGGTGTAACAGAATACGAAGCGCTGCCATCTTGTGTTACCTGGAGGAGCTGCGGGTTCTCCTGGCCAAGCTGTTGGAGTAGAGCCGGCAGCAGTGAGGGGTTCTGCTGGATCACCTGCCTCATGCTCTGGAACTGAGGCTGGGAACGGAGGAACTCCAGAGGATTCTCTCCTGCCACACAAAGGAGTAATTAAAACACACCGATACATTTGGTAGATTGAGATCTTGGAACTAGGCGGTTCAATCTGCCCAAAGCATGGTTCTGCCATCAGAAACCTCACATCCCAGATCTGTTCTTAATGGGTTATGAAAGAAACTGATTAAGTCGCTCACTTTGTGACGCGAGATTAGACAAGCTTCAAGCACCACTACGTGTGGAACTTTGGGATCACTAACTGAAAACTTAATTCAGTTGAAACGTTAAGGAATGTCACATCCCCATTCAGTGTGACAAGACAACTTAGGAAAGCGACCTTAGTGACCCTGTACAAATTACTGTGTAAGGCCAGCAATTAAATTCAGATCCAAAAACTCAAGAGTTGCATCCTAGACTCTACTTCGGAAAACGCGTCTTCTCTGTAGCGTTATCTTTTTTGTGACCAGTAATTTTCAAAACCTTTTACCCTGAATAATCACTATTGCATAAGCCTTATTCATTGCGACATGAATACCTTACACAGACATATTTGGAAGAACCAGATTCACAAAGTAAAAATACAATTATGTCATTAGTGAAATACTCCATTCCATGAATGTTTTTGCACCGATATAGAGAAGATAAAAATAGCAATGCCACTCCAATGAGCCAAAAAGCAAAGGCAACGGTATTTGTTTTTATGAACATTGTTCTGAATAAGTGGTGTAAAGGTTACATTGGTATGAATAACAATGTATTAAGACACAAATGAACTTGTTAAAAAAGCTACAGTGTCTTTAAATCTGATTAATTACATAGCCTACTTATATTAAAACATTTAATTGAATAGCATTTTCCTGAAACATAGATAATCTGTGGTTATTGAACTCCTCGTCAAGTCTTGCACAATAGGATGATTTAAATATCTTAGACATGGCTTTGTATTCTCTTGTAGCGTATACATACATTATATATAAGCTGGCCTTATGAAAGCAAATGGGGCTTTATAATAGTAGGTGTCCTCATACATTATTTTGTTAGTTCACATGTAAACAATTTGGGAGATTTGTTTCCCTTTAGGCTACATTTCAGCCGTTTCAATCAGAGTCATATACTGCTTTACATGCAATCATAAATGAGAGAAAAACTGTTTAACTAGATGGGAAAGATAAACACTTCCCCACCTGTCTGGCAGTTCTTCAGTGTTTAGGCTGAATAATAAAGGTTAGCAAGCAGGCATGAATGAAGTCAGCAGCAGAAAATGCTAGATTTGTTTTTAAGGGGTTATACAGAATTAATGAAGCACAACATGTTTCATTTCGATAGGCAAAACTATTTAATGTAAACTCTGTTACTTTTATATTGAAGCATTATAACATGCCTTTATAAGTGCACTAGCTTTTTATTGACCCCCCCCACAACGTTAATATGTAAAGAATAGATTTATTGCTTGTTTTTTGGTTGCAATTGTATTGGGGAGGGCATTGTAGTGTGCATTAGTTGCTCAGGTGGACATGGACAACAGGGCAGATTCAACACTACAATAGTTTTCTTTTTCAAGTGGCCAGATATTAAGTACATCACAGAGGGGCGTCTGGTAGAGTGCAGGGTAGGGGGGTTGGGGTACAACCCTTAATATTCAGGCAGGAAAAACCCAGGACAGTCAACTAGTGAAGGAACTGAAAAATATAAATTCTGTTGCTTTGTTTTTTTTTACTACCCATTAAATGATTCTTCTTTTAGTATAGCCATTCAGATATGTCTCATATGTCATATAAATTCTGTAACATGTACTCTAAGTGCATTATATAATGTTATATAATGTAACATGAATAATGTTTGTTGCTTAATTTCTTACACACGTCTATCTGTGTCCTAAACCAAATGTAATGCATTAGTTGTTTAGGATTGGTACATGATTTGAAAACAAACACTACCAGGTGGTGCCAAGAAAGGCATAGATTGGAATGTGTCCAATGATGAGGGAGTGGGCTAAGCGGTTGTGAACTGTAAAACCATATCCTAATTTTGGGAGAGAGAGAGTTTCAAAACGTTCTTATTACTTTTAACTCAGCCACATTGCATGCCTCCTTGCTTTTAGCAACCTCAAATCTCTGGCATACTGCCAGCTTGTAATGCAGCTGTAGGCTCTTCACTTATTAAATTCATGTTACATTAAATTGTTGACTCCTTGAAATCATCTATAAAATGGGTCAAATCCAGCTCCATCACTAGCAGCCTCTTCATTAACACAGCAACCTCCTTTCAGGGGGAAGCTGAACATTTCCAATCTCTGATATGTTTGTCTAAGACTCAGCAATATACCACATCACTTGTTACTACAAATACTGGATTCATATCACAGCATACACGTTCGGTTTGTGTTTTATAGCATAGAGGGGTTAACTTCAAGCCTGGCCTAAAAGAACAATGCTTTTAATGCAGCAAACTCAGAGAACTTAACAACCTTCAGGAACACAGCAAATTTAAAGAAATGACAACTTAGCGAATGACTCATCCAAAGACCAACAATTATATTTATTTGGCCAGCTTAGATTGTTTTACAGTCCTGAGAGTTAAATTGAAGACCTAGGTTACTTTTTAGAATCTTAGACAGCACATTTTAGCCATTTCAATGAAAGCGGCTTGTGCCAATGTACATTTACCGCTGTCTGCAGTGACTCCCGCGCAAGTGCCTGGAAAGAAAGTGGTTTTGCACAGACAGAACAGCTCAACTCACTTTTTGCAACCTAAATTTAAAGTTAACAAAAACCTGAACTCATGTCAAAGAACCACCTAAAGAGCAATTTTGTGAACCTTTTTTTTTTTTTTTTTTTACCAAACGGTTAGAATCCTATGTCACAAGATTGCATGAAACATTTCCATCTGACCAATAACCTACTCTAATGGACACAGCTGTTGAAAAACTACTTGCAGAGGCATAGGCAGATGGACTCACCCTCAGCGACAGCAGGGGTGTCTGTGGGGACAGAAGAGGGAAGCGGTGCTGAGGGATTTGTCTCCTGTACCGGGCTGCTGGGGATACCCTTTAATACACAACAGAGCAGCATCACACAGGGTGCAACAGAGCAGCACACGCTCACACACACCGAACCACCTCAGCATCACACAGGGTGCAACAGAGCAGCACACGCTCACACACACCGAACCACCTCAGCATCACACAGGGTGCAACAGAGCAGCACACGCTCACACACACCGAACCACCTCAGCATCAAACAGGGTGCAACAGTGGTTAGGTGTAGACTTGGCACACCAGGGTGTAAAATTGAGAGCTCACTCTGCACGATCCTAACAAAGTGAGGCTAGGTCACGGAGTGCTCTGGAGTCACGCAGAGTCACAACAGTGTAATTTGTCGGGGCCAATGTAGGGTATCATTTTTCAGTCATGGTGTTGTGTGATGCTGTACAGAAAAGCGTATCCTTGGTAGTGGTGTGCTGTTGTTGGAGCTTCTCACAGTGAGGAGGTACTCCACGGCCCGATGAGGGTTGTTGAAGCTAGCTCGGAGGGCAGCAACCACTCTCTCCCTCTCATAGCCCATGGACATTATCTCAGTCAGCATGGTCTCGTACTCCGCTCCTGTCACTGACCACAAAAAAAGAACATGTTAATTACCTGTTGTTACAATGGATTATATTCACACAGAGTACCAGTCAAATGTTTGGACACACCTACTCATGCTTTAGTTTCACTATTTTCCACACTGTAAAATAAAAGACCCCCCAAAAAAGTGTTAAACAGATCAAAATGCTTTGCATATCATAGGTTCTTCAAAGTAGCCACCCTTTGTCTTGATGACAGCTTTGCACACACTTTGCATCGTCTCAACCAGCTTCCAGTAACCCGGAATGCCTTTCAATTAACAGGTGTGCCTTGTTAAAAGTTAATTTGTGGTATTTATTTCCTTCTTAAAGGGGAACTGCGTAGAACCCTGCCTCTAAACAATAACACGACTTGTCTCCTCCTCGTCTTCCCTTACTGAACGAGACCATTATAGCACTAGCGTGTCCAGGGTGGGAAGGATAGTACTGCACATTTAAAACTGGTATGAGGAGATTACAAGTTAATGAAAACTGATACACGGATCTGCAAGAAAAGTAGCCAAAAAGTGCTCATTATATGTGGGACTTCCTTCAAGACTGCTGAAAAACCATTACAGGTGACTACCTCGTGAAGCTGGTTGAAAGAATACCAAGATTATTCAAAGCTATTATCAAAATATAAATGTATTTTGATTTGTTTAACACTTTGTAGGTTACTACAAGATTCCATAAATGTCATTTCATAGTTTTGATGTCTTCACTATTTTTCTGTGGAAAATAGTGAAAATAAAGAAATACCCTTGAATGTGTCGATGCATCTGGTACTGACTGGTACAGTAAAATCAAAAGGTCTCTCACTAGTGTATTTCAAGCACAGACTCAACTATGAATACCAGGGAGCTTATTTAAGAGTCTCATGAAGGAAAGTGATTCATAGATCGGTATAACAGAACCAAAATATTCCAAGACATGCATTGTATATACCACAAGGTACTACCGCAATACGAAGGCCTCACAATGAATCAAACTCAATATTTTCAAACATCTCAACCACATTGAATGGAATTTTATTAGACCAGATTTATAGTTTACTTAAGTAATTTCCTCATCTTGCAACTCGATTCCCCCTTCCTTGCTTCCAAGTGTTAATGTATTATACTGAACCAAAATAAGTACCATGTTCAGAGTAGGTCCACCAAGTTTCATGATCTAAAATAAAATCCCAGAAAAGCTTTTTAATTAAAGCTTTAAATATAATTTAAAATTAAAACATAAAAGCTTTTTTCCACCCCATTTTTTGCAAACATTTATTCACACCCCGTTAGTGAGAATTTCTCCTAAGCCAATATGATCCATTCACTTGACAGGTGTGGAGTATCAAAATGATTGAACAGGATGGTCCTTACACACAAGCGCCATGTGCCGGGGACAGTATGAAATGCCACTCTGAAATGTGCACATAATGGCACAGACGTCTCATGTTTGAGGGAACATGCAATTGGCATGTATGCTGTAGGAGCGCCCACCAGAACTGTTGGCAGAGAATTTAATGTTCATCTCTCTATATAAGCCGCCTCCAATGTAGTTTGGGAATTTGGCAGTACGTAAAACCAGAGACCAGGTGTAACCTAGCCAGCCTAGGACCTCCATATGTGCATTCTTCCGCTGCCATCACCTCATGTTTCAGCATAATACACAGCCCCATGACATGGATCAGTACAAAATTCCTTGAAGCTGAAAAAATGTCCCAGTTCTTGGCCTGCATACTGACAAGACATGTTAAGCATTGAGCATGTTTGATGATCTTGACTGAAGGTATCTGTCACCAACAGATGAACATCTAAATTCCCAGTCATGGGAAATCCAGGTTAGGGCCTACCTAGTAAATTGATTTCAATTCACTGATTTCCTGAACTGTAAACTCGGTAAAATATTGTTGCATGTTGGATTCACATTTTGGTTCTGTACATATTCCATTAAATGAAAGATAATGTAATAAATTAAAATCACATTTAGTAACGCAAGTATGTCATAGCCAAAGCACACGTGAATACATATGCAATCCACTGTAAATTCCATTTTGGAGGAAATGGGAAAATATACTAATGAAAAAGTGTGAAACGTTAAATATGAACAACAACATAAATTAAACATTTCCTTCTCTAATCTCTATTAAGGGGGAGAACAATTTAAGTTCTCATGACATTAACAATAATTGACATTATCAATGACTGGACATTAACGACATAAGGCCAAAGTCTACCACTCACCCAAGGCTGAGGAGGCGTCTCCCCCCTGGACCTCCACTCTGGGGTCTGAGCTGCAAATAGAATGACTAGGTCAATCTTCTTGTCAAGTCATTCCAATAGTTAAAATGGTTTCATAAGGACATACAGTGGATATAAAAAGTCTACACACCCCTGTTAAAATGCCAGGTCTTTGTGATGTAAAAGAATGACAAAGATAAATCATGTCGGAACATTTTCCACTTTTAATGTGACCTATAATGTGAACAATTCAATTGAAAAACAAACTGAAATCTTCGAGTTGGAAAAATGAAAAATAAAAACCTTACAATAACCTGGTTGCATAAGTGTGAACACCCTCTTATAACTGGGGATGTGGCTGTGTTCAGAATTAACCAATCACATTCAAACTCATGTTAAATTGAAGTCATTACACACCTGCCATCATTTAAAGTGACTCTGATTAATCACAAATAAAGTTCAGCTGTTCTAGTAGGATTTT